>VBVQ01000148.1:20000-84712 GCA_011636635.1 Tetramorium simillimum | reverse complement strand
GGAGAGGGGGGGGGAGGGGGGGCAGGACTTTCTTCCGTCCGCGAGATTCTCTGATAATTTGCAAATTACGGATTACACGAAGCACCGCACGAACGCCCGCATGTCCAGCGAAAAGTTCAAGTACCGGCCTGTATACCCGGGATGTAGTCTAAATAACGGCGTAATGGATAAGAGAGGCATTCCTGCTCGCCCAGCAGGTATTTGCGCGCGAGGCTTGCACCTTGCGGTTGTTGCGCAGCGCTCTACGATAGTCCATACCCCTTACGACCGCTTTCATTCTCCTCTAAAGTGTTTTAGAGCTTCTCGAAGTGGGTGCTCGATCGTTTTCTTCGAGGCAAACTGCCTCTTCGTCTCGCGGATCCTTGAACGAGCGAGCTGCAACGGCAACGGCGTCGCTAACTCGATTCTTTCTCTCTCTCTCTCCTTCTCTCAAAGATGTACCTCACACATTAAATATCAACGCATCAAGATGTTACAGTTTCTAATAACAATTTTTTTTTTTCTAATCCACGTGATTTGATAACACGGCCGTGTCCCGGCGCCCCGCTGCGCGTAACTTGGCGCGCGAGACAACTACCGTGCCTTTGATCAAGAGCGAGCAAATAAACGAACGTTGCGTCGCATCTTGTGTATTTAACGGTTGACCCAGAGACGAATGAAAAACGTACGTATCTCGTCATTGGTACGTAATCGCGATTCGCACGATTCCCGTTTTTGCCGCGAGAAAGATATTATCGTAATGGTTCCATCAAGCTTGCACGGAGATATAACTAAAACGCGATTAACGCGCGCACCGATGGAAGTCATCATTAAAACGGAACTCGACTGCAACCCATGAACATTTTAATTATATCTTGACCGCTTTGCTTTTATTTCGATCAAGCAGCGAGTTATTGCGACACGCAATTACGATAATCGCAGATTTTTCTGAGAATAATGAAGGTATCAGGGACGATCTCTTCTTGACGATCGCTGATTTCTGTGTGTCAAGATCTTCCGTCGGTCATGCCCATTATTATCGCCATCGCTATCGTTGACTTCGTGTAATGTCATCAAATCATTGTCAATGCTTAGTTTGATGACATTACACGAAGTCAACGACGTGTAATGTCATCAAACTAAACTATCATCTACTATTGTCATTTTTTCGTGATTTCGAAAGTAAGAAAAGAAACAATAATGACTAGTATATAAATTATTATTCACACACAACTAAACTGATTGAATTACATGAAATTAAAAACGTTCACGTTCTAATAATTGGCTAAAGTTAGCTTGTTAAAAACTAAAGCAAAAAAAAAAATTATTTTTAGAAGCAAAACATAGTAAATTATTTTCACATCTTATTCGTTACGTTGTGATAATTTGGCTCAATATACAGGTAGGGATATTAAGCTATCCGAGCCAAATTATTAGAACGTAACCAGTAAGACATGAGAATTATTTGCTAATTTTTTGCTATTTTTTGCTTTTAAAACAAATTTTTTTGCTTTCATATCGCGTATCGTTTCATCATTCTAAAATATCAGCGCGATTATTGTAACGTGTTGTCAGAAAAAGATTATGAAATCCGTGAGTTTGCGAGAAGATTGCATGTATAACACTTGGTGCGTAAAAGCTCACGATCAAAACGTGTTTCCCAGGCAGAGATGCAGAACGTGAACGCTACGTAAAGTGGACGGTACGGCCTTGAGATTTAAACGCGCCTGTTCATTTTGGCGGTAAGTCTCTTTGTCGCTTCCAACGAAAATGATTGTTAAGGACGGTTAACCGCCATGGAAGACCGTCGTAAAATAAATGTCAAGTCTAACGCAATTACCGCCGGTATTGCTGGGAGTCGTTGTCGTCACGAGTCATGGCGTTGGTCATTAATTCTCTTAATTTGTGACACAACCGAGCGAGAGAATCTGAAAGCAGTATCTTGGGTAAAGAATATCCCCGTCTCTCTTTTTTTCCACTTCTTTTTTTTTTAAGGTACCTACATGAATGAGTTTACCTAACGAGACGGGGAATATTTTTCGTGTCTTTTTCGTTGACGATTAACATACAAAGGTATATTCTCCTTGGTATCATAACGGTACGCTTAACCATATGATAGTTAATCACGTCGAGTGGCGAATAATAGGGTGCTAATTTGTGCGGGCCATCTGTCGCGGATTAGACATACGCGTTTATCGTCTTTCGCAAAAGTATAGGAATCATTCTTCCCGTAATCGCTCGTGATGCTATCTTTCTAAGGTTTTATTTTGTTCAGTTTAATTTCGTAAAAGCTACGGTTTACAATCGCGCCGAGAAAAATACGATCGCACGTTATTGTGCTTATCGCATAATAATAATCTTTCAAATCGGAGCGTGAGAAACGAAGCGGACGTTACCTCTTAACACCGCGTATATCACGTGTCATTAAATTCTGTCGTCACGTACCTACAGTTACATATTTATATTTCCCGTAATTACTTATTTATACAATTTTGTATGTTGCAGCATCGGCACAACGTATCGCGAATACTATCTAATTAACTGCCATATATATAATAGATAGGCGGCGTTGCATAGTAATGCAGTATTATTTTATCTCGACTTGAGCCGAGCTGAGCCGGTCGGCGAAGGGTTAAACATGGTAACGTCAATCTTTAACCTTTTATACTATCGTATCGACCGGCCTGTTGGTAGCCCCGATACGGGATAACTATCCACTCATCGTCCGGCGAAACAATCTCCTAGCGAGCCACCTACGGCTCTTTCAACGTGGCCGAGACACGCACGAGAACAAATTAGGATCCGCCGGTTGTTTGACAAATTTCGTCTAGCGCCGCAGGAGAAACATCTTTTAATAGACCGACTATCTCCCTCCCTCCCTCGCGTTTTCTCTTTCCCTTCCTTCCATCACAACGGGCCGTCTCGTTTCATCACTACGAGACCTAGTTGGTCCGCCACGTAGTCATCGGGCAACGTCAGTTGCACTCTCAGGTATTCGTTGCACGAATACATTCCCCCGGCCCTGCCCGCGGAGATACAACCGCGTGGCTCATCGTCCACGAATACATTCGCGCACAACGGGGAAACGGCTGTACTGGAGCGTGGAGAGTACTTACACCATTCTCGCAAGGAGATAGGCGGTAGGACGAGAGAGGTCTACCTCAGCGCGCAGAGAGGAAGGTACCGCTATCGCCCTCTGACCTCTCGAAGCGAGCGAACGAGGCCTCCTTCCACCGGCACCGGTAATTTTGTCTTCGATCCCGGCTTCCTGGTGGCTACCCAGATCTAGATCATCGAAAATCCGAGCTCCAGCTCCGCTCGTGACGTCTTGTTTTTTATTCCGGCGGGCAATCGCATCGCACGATCGCGATTCTCAATGTACTTTCTTTCGAATTGATCGCGTACTACTTAATATTAATCGATGATTATATGCATATGCAATTCGAGTGGGGCTGCTTAATAAATTTCGCGTTGTCTAACGGCTTTTTGGTAAAAGAGAGTTTCAGATAAAATAATAGATAATATAATGCTATATAATATTTATCTTTAAATCTACAAAATACCTTTCAAACAAAATATCTTTCATAGCACTTTTTAAAATCTCTCAGAAGATGTTTTGTTCAAGCAAATATTAAATAATATTCATATCATGTGTTTTTAGAATTAACTGATAATTATCAGTGATACATAATAAATTTGAACGGAATGTTATATGTTTTTCAAGATTAAATGTTTCCATTAATTAATTTTAACCCATTTATTTCGAGGCAATAGATCAGTGAAACATATTTATATTTATTTGTAATGTATTTTTTCAAATTTATAACTTGAATTTATAGTTTATTTTTAAATATGAAAATAACTATAAGAATAAATAGTAAATCCATGTATCCAGCAATTTATAAAGATAAATTATGCAGAATATTGTACATCTATTTTTGTTATTGCAAATTGAAATTTTTATTGTATATTGATAATAATAAAAAAGACTGTTAATTTTCTTTCACAAAAATTTTCACGAAAAAAAATTTCAATTTTTCTTGTATCCTTTTTTATATACACACAATATATATGTCTGACATAACTTTCACGAATCCATTGGACCTCAAAATTAAAAAAATAACGACTCACCGATACGAAGCGCAGCAGCGGAATTATAGTACACCTTATTAATCTGTAACACATAAATTGAACCAAAGATATTAAAAATATGTTCACAACGAATATCATAAATAATGACCAAACTAATAATAATTATTACACATAATTATTACGCATATCGATTATTTTTTTGTCTTTTATTAAGAGATATGTAATAAAAAAATTATATAATTTTGGAAAACTTGAGATATAAACTTTCGTAAAATTTAATAAAGGTATAAAAGTTCATTTAATTTCTACATAAACTAGACAACACAAGCGCGCGCCATTTATTCAGTTTTATATTTTATTTTTTATAAGCAATTTATTTAACAGCTGTCAAAATTTAATCAAAGACAGCTACTCTCAAGCAATCCAAAGTAAGTAAAAGAGCCAATCAACATCGCGGAAGAGGCAACAATACACTTCAAGATATTGCGAGAATAAATAACATACCTTTTCTAAGAAGTGGGTAATCTAAATAATTATAAAATTTTAACACGTTGTAAAATATTCTGTATATATATTGAATGTTATAAATATTTTAAATCTCTCGAGATGATTCATAACGTTTAATATGCATCACGTTACACGACAAACTAAATTGCGGAATGCAAGTGAATTCGCAGAATAGGTTAAACGATTAATATTCCGCAAGTGACAAATAGATAAATAAATAATAAATTACTCATGGATGCTCCATCGTTGCCCGATGCCTCCCAGGCCTCCTCCTCCTCCTCTCTCGTTGCTCCGCGGCAGCTTCCTCTAATTGCTCCAACATGAACTCGCGAAAATCGACTTTCAATCGCGCACTGATAATCGAAACGATCGCACACTCAACACTGTCGCGTCGCGCATGTTACAATGTAACGAAACAATATTCGGTGGAAGAAACGATCGAACGAAGCCAGGATCTGCTTGACACTTGTCGTCAGATTTCCTCCCGTTTTTGTCCCGTGATGCTCTCTCACCGCATTCGCTCGCGTACTCGCGCAAATAAGATTATAATCGCACCCCGATAATTTTAACGTTGTATGCGACACTCCGTGCGATACCTTCGACGGTTGATTGCTTCGTAACATCGCGAAAGATCGACACGAAAGGATGGAACGACTTACATATCCGCTTGACCTCTCGACGCCTCGTAAATCAGACGCAACGGGCGAACCGCGAGCGGCACGGTAATGAAATACGCGGGCACCGTCGCGTAACGACGCGCGGCAACCGTGCGCGTAGGGAAAAAAGAACCCGATATAAACAGTGCCGATAAAAATGCTAAACTTGTCGCCGCACTTTTTCCCCGTTTCCAGCGTTTTAGGATTAATAAATAGTTTACGCTCGCATTTAAGATCGATTGCTATTCATTGCTATGTGCCGTTACAAAACGAATAAATATGCGAATAAATATTGAGAACGAGAATATCCGCGAAAGAATGTTCGAGAAAATGTCCGTTGTCTTGCCGATTGCTCGCACGATAGATGATCGATCTCGATTGAACGAATCTTGCGAGATACACGTTCCGTAACGTCGTCGATACATTAACGCCAAATGTACGCTAACGACTGTCGAAACACGAGATTAATTATGACGGTGCTTAATTAAGCGGCACCCGAACGCGAAATCTCTCTCGTGTCCGCGACGATCCGCGAATGACTGAAAAATGTTATTGCCAACTTCATTTCGATGCCGTGCAAGGCAGAATGCAACAAATGGACTGAAAATATTAATATTGCCAATATGATGTTAAAATATATGTACCGAATTATATCCTTTCAATCTGAAAATGAGAACTCAATTATATTTAAACAATAGATATCAGTAAAGCGCGACGCGAGGGCTGCTTGAATTAAAGGAGCGCTAAAGAAACAAATATCCGCAACGACAAAATAATTCGCAATTGTATTTTTCCATTTCAAGGCAATAAAAATCACGCGAAATATTCGCCTTGGCGAACGCTCGTCGATAAGTTTGCGAATCGTTCGTCGGGGTGTATGTACCTATAAATCGCGCAAATTGAGGAATCGTTCGTCGCGAATGTCTCTCGACACCCTCTCGCAGTCGCGTCTCGAGGAACAATGATACGGCAACGCGCGCCAAGTGACCTCCCCCCTCCCCCACTCTCCCACGTGAGTGATAACAAGGTCGTCGCGCCGTAACGCAACAATACGAGCTGTCAGTTCGCGGTAACAATGACGCAGTGCTCACTCGTGTACTGTAACGAACGCGCTCGCTCTCAATTACTGTAAATTGTCGTACGTTTCGTACTTCGTTTTGCGATTATTAACATCTTCGTCCAATACAAGGACCCATTTTGTTCGACTGATGAAATTTTAACCAATCTCGAGAATGCGCCGTCAAGATATCGCCACTCGTGACTGTCACGATGCACAAAGTACGCGATGAGAGATGCAGAAACAGGATCTGCCTACGGGCTTTCAAAGGATCCTGCACGGGGCCGATAAGTTTCCCGCGACGTAAAGAATCTCTCGCAAATTAACGTACAGAAAATTGCTGATACATTTACGATACGGAGCATAATTAAGACTCCAATTAATGTAAACTAATGAAGCGATCTTATCGCTTAATTGCCTAATATTTCGTTTCTTGTATGTTAATTTTAAATGAATTTTAAGTATTATTTAATAGTCGCGATACGTACATGATTATTTTTTGAATGTCAAATAAATGTACGCTACAATTATCTCAGCAGCTGTCCATTATTACCACATTATCTCGAAAGTGCAACAATCGTTCTAAACTCAAAAAAAAAAAAAAAAAAAAGAAACTTGCCTGACTTGTGTATAATACGTATGCAAGTGTCGTTGAACAGATTCCATCGCGTTCACACAGGAGAAGCAATGGCATCGTGTGATAAAAAGCAATATAGTGTTAGATGAAACGAGAAATCGTTCTCGGGAGAAAATTATTCAAATTGCCGATGAACTCCGAGGCTCCGGCGGAGCATTCTGCTCTCCGCGTATTGTAACAAGTACGTAGAGACGGGGAGAAGAGCTACCTATGCACGAGAAGTCGAATAGCTAGCGTAAGCACGTGAGACCGTCGTGAGACCGTCTTCGTGCGCGACGAGGATTTCTCCGCGATGTTTATAATTAAGCGGTGCGACCACTTAGCAGCGGGAGAAAATGGACTCAACGTCGTAATGTATTTGGGGTCGTAACGCGACGGAGAGAGGAGAGGAGAGAAATCTACGTGACGGCCTCGTCCTGTCGCGACGTGCACTTCATTGGTCCTCTCAAGCGCGATCCCCCTTGATTATGCGCAAGCTCTGGGATAACGGTGGGACCATCGATGGAACCGGAAATATGGGGTGCCCGTCGCACGCAGCGCGCTATCGCGGAAAGATCCGCTGATTACAGTGATTAATCCTTAAGCGGACGCGCGCGACACTTAATTTGATTACGGACTATTCTTCGGGTACTGTTGCCATTGTTCGAGCTTGCACTTGTGAGTTTCTGACGTAAATACCCCACAAATTACGACGGCGCGGCGCGGCGGAGTGCTATGAAATCAGTCCTGAATGCGCGTAATTACCGAGCGTTGTTGAATTCTTTTGTGAATTTGTTGTTTGCACAGTATCTTATTCGGGGTGACACCGGCGTGTATGCTAATTGACATTTGCCACGGTAGGAAATAGCGTAATTTGTTGCTTGAGAATAGAAGCTTGAGTGAGGAGCGCGGGGGACATTGTGCGAGCCAAAACGGGAGTTGGCCTTTAAGATTACCCTACGAGCGACGCGAATGTTAGAAGAACGATAAATTCCTTCCGGTGTAAAGAAGCCACGGTAAATTAACGTCCGCCCGTTCGATCGTTATTTCCGGTCATTCGAATGCCGCTGTGATTATCGGGCCCTCGGGCAGCCAGATTCCCAGGCGCGCCCTCGTAAAGAAACAACTACGGGCGAGTCAGCGAGGAAAGCGAACCCGACCGTCAGGTCGCACGATTAAAAGACGTCTCTCTCGCGAGGAGAAAAAGGAAGCGACCGCAGGAAGCGAGAGGATCGTCACCGTCAGGGACGTCACCCGGGGGACGGAACGGACGAGGGACGCGCGACGCGACGCGTCGACGGCTCTCCTTTAAGACGCTCTGCTCCTTTGAGCGCTGCTCCTTTAAGACGCAGACATTATGGCTCCCGTCGGCGCGGCGCGCGGTCGGCAACTCGCGAGGAAGAGGGGAAGAGGCGAGCGTGCAACGCTCGCGAGAGACGAGAGAGCGGGACCGGGCCGGCGGAGATACATCCGTTCGTTTTAATCGCTAATCACCAATTATCCGAGAGAAGCGTCCCCCGTGCCCGAAACCCCCAGAAGCATTTTAACGAGCCGCCGTGTCGCCCGGGCCCGGAATTTCACTTCGGTCCGAGGCCCGATGGGGCTTCCACCGCGCTCCGGACGGGCGCTCACGGGTTCGGAATATATATTTCGTGCTCCGTGGTCCATCCCGTTCACTTTGTCGTCCACCTATCTCGCCTCGGAGCCTGCGCGTCTGTGCGCGAGCGCGCCCGCGCGCCCGTACCAATTAGTGCATACTTCGGCTCTCGGCGTTTTAGGGGCCCTTCAGGGGCGCTGTTCCCGCCGAAATCTACGGAATGGGACCCCCGTCCCGAACGGTCCAGAAATCTCGTCGGCGGGATTCATCGTCGTCGGTCTGACGATTGATTCTCAAGCAAGGGAAACAATTTCAGATAGATGTACGTTTCATTCGGCGAATGAAGAAAGAAAATACCGCGCACATATTTTTCTTTTCATTCTGTACGAGATATATGTGTGAAATATTGTTCTTTCATATTTATGCATTTAATAAAAAATTAAAACTTTAACGGAGATCTGATTTCTCTTTGGCAAAATTTATTTGAACAACGTCCCTCGTATTTTGTTTTCTTTATTTTCAAATCAACAAGATCTTATCGTTGCCGCGAGTCAATGAATTAGCAATAAGCGAACACACCGTTTCGCAAGAACACGTGGGCGTTCGTAGAATTATTACTCCTAATGAGGAAAGCATGAATTTGCGAGGGTGTCGTTCTCGCAGGTTTTCGTAACGGTTCTAGCGGCATCTTTCACACCGTCGACTTTAAGTATATACCACCTTGGGAGCTAGGTAATAACTGCCAGTGGAATTAGAAATGCCGAAGAGTCGCGCGCATAGTGGATGTACGTGACCGTAAGTTGATAGGGTTTTTTCCGCGTTTGCACATCGATTATAGTGTATGTATGCATACACGGAAGAGGCTAAGGTAGTATTTAAAATACATATAAAATCCAATATTAAAATGCGATCCTCGCATTAAAAGAATATTTTGTATGCGACATTAATTAAATTAACTCTCTTCGATCGTTATCTTATACATATACACACACATATATGTAATATATATTTCTCCCAGTAAAATTCCAATTTGTTTTGTACATAAAATTCAGTGAAATGGCCAACGAATGACACTCTGTATTGATGACGAGGCAAAGCGAATAAACATGTATGGCTAGAATTAATTGCTGATTACCACGTTGACACAAACCGCCGTTCTACTGTTACCATTCCATCTGTCAATCATCCACGTTTCTTTTAAACCTCCAAATTTTCGGCAAAAAATTCCCCGTTCTTACGCAATCTTGTCCGGGCCTATCAAACTTTCGCTACAAAATTATTTCAGCTACCTCGATGGAAATATCAACGACTCGATCGAATGTATCTTAATCACAGATACGACTTGACTTCTCGCGAGAAACGCCTCACGTCATGTCCTGTTTCGGCGGTAACGACGAGCAGATCTACCTAATCGAGATACTGATCGATAAATTGACGTTGACGCCCAGTAAAATCAAAGACGTCGGCGGGCACCCTATCGTGATCAAGATCAAACTCTTAGATTTCCCCGTGTTCGAGTTCGCGCGAGACGACTCGGACGCGTCGAAGCGCGATCAAGATGTGCGCTTTATGGTCGGTAAATGCTGTCTATTCATCAAGCGACCGCGGGATCTGGTCCAAGAGCTGCGCTCGTCAACCTTGAAGATCGGCGTGTTTCGCGCCAACGACACTTACCCCACGGCGGAGGCCGAATTGACTCTGCCGGGTTGCCTGTGCGATCAAATCGCCATGATCGGCAATGATCCCGAAAGCCAGCCGAAACCGTTCACGATGAAGGGCGGTGTCCACCTCGTAGATCCGGGTGAACATCCGTCCGGTACGCTGCATATGGAGCTCATCGTCGCACGCCTCGGACGTGTCTTCAAAACGCACTACGAGCTGCTTCCTAAACCTCCGGTTTCCGGCGACCAGGACAAAGAACGGGAGATCTGCTTGAAGCGATTTGTATCGCCCGAGCGTCTCGATGAAAAAATCCCCAAGGACGTGTTGCCTACACCGAAGAAAGTTAAAAAAGGTAAAAAAGGTAAAAAAGCAAAAGGACCGAAGAAAGGTAAAAAAGGAAAGAAGGGTAAAAAGAAGAAGTAATCTCTATTAATATCTTCCAAGAGCCCTGAAGTGCGTTTCCTTACATTTATCGAGTAATTATTTGCGACTCGTCGCTATGGCAACCGTCTGACAACTGGAAATGTCAATTGATCGGTTTGATGCACGCGCGGGGAAATCGTTCGATTTCACATCCGAAACGCTTGCAAAATTAATGGCGCGATTCGTACGTACGCATCGTTAACGTCGCCTTCGGAGTCGCCTTCCAAATTTGTCGTGTGGCTGACAACGTGCGCGCGCATTCGTATACACGTTTGATTCATCCGAAATGGCCTTGAAGAAAAAAATGTCAATATTAGAAAGGGAACAATTATATATGCTTGAAATTCTCATCGACGGTCTATATCTATACCCCGAAAAGACTGTTGATAATAAAGAGAGCAATTTGATGGTACGTGTAAGCTTCGTCGATCTCAGACCTGTCGATTTCATAGCTGAAGAATCAATCAAGGTTAACGGCGAAAGAACCAGAAGGAATGAAGAAAATCAATTTTCTGATGAATTCATCAGTTTCGAAGGCAAGACGTGTCTGCTCGTCCGAACACCGAGCGACTTAATACGATCCATAAAATCGACTCCTCTGAGTATCGAAGTGTATCGGATTCCTTACGGAGAGGACCACAACCCGCGAGACGATTCCGAACATGTTCTTCTCTGCGCGGCAACGGCATTTTTGCCTGGATGTTTCTGCGATCGCATAGCCGCGGCCAAGGACAAGATAGACGGGCTATCAAAGTCGTACAAGTTGACGAAGATTTACACCTTGACTGATGAACATGGGAATCAATGCGGATCCATATCGATGTGCCTGAGGCTGTCTTGTTTCGGAAGGTCCATTATAAATTATCTTACGCTTCATGAGAAGTCGTTCGTACTTCGAGGATTTCCTCTCGGTTGGCAGTTTCCTTGCACGAAATCGTCCGACGAAGATGTAGACGACGAGAAGTGTAAGAAAAAATGTGACAATAACACATCGTTATTATGCAAAATTCTGGATCCTGCATATTCAAAATTACATGATCAAAACGATGATACAAAGTCTGCTGTGTTAACGAGACCGCAATCACCGCCTCGCATCTCAATGGGCGAGCCAGGCTTCGAAAAATTAACGAGCGCCGAGAAATTGAATGATCGTAAATATCGTGGTTTAATTTACGAGACCTATCACGACGAGCCGACTTGTTCGTGTCTACCGACAGACCGATCGACGCATCCAATGATGTGTCGTTCCGGATGCGTCCGCTCCTGTTGCATGGCTTTGAGAAATCCCGATTCTCTGAAAAAGTTTCCGTCGCTCGCTACACTCGCTTCCGACAATTCCTGCTTGAAATCAGATGTGGAGCAAAACGTGACTTATCAAGATTGCACGAGGATGAGAGGAGGTGAAGACATTGACAATGGTTGCTTAAACAACGAAGCGTTATGGGACGAGGAAAGGCACGGCGACGATATTGATTTGAAAAATCGTATGATGGGTGGATGTGACTATGGTGTATCAGTCTACGCACCTTCCGAAGCGACAACCGTCATATACGAGAAGACCAAGAAAATGGGCGGTAGTTTGCCGTGTAGACCCCGACCAAGAACGGCGGGCGAAATTAAAGCGACAGACTGCATTTGTCCGGGAACAGTTTCGTCGTCTTGGAGAACGAATACATATAGATGCACGAAAAAACCGTGCGTCGGCGCAGATTGCATGATTCGCGCCTTCAAAGAGGCACAAGAATTCGTGGATTCTCTCGGCAAAGTGCCAGGTCTGGTGGGTCTCGGCTTGATGGATCCATCCGAGAGTCCTTACTTCGGCCAAGTCATACAGAAGGAGTATGCCATTCAGGAAATACCAAGCGAGAAGAAACGAGGATATCCCGTCTCGGGTCCGCTGCCGATTCAATGTCCCGCACCTTGCAATACGCAGATCGGTAAAGCCATCGGAAGCACCGTCTCCACACCCGTCGCATCCACTTTCATAACGACAGCGCTTCCAGGACGCCCTGGTGTCGTGCGCGAGGCGATACCGACATTACCGGAAGCGCTAGTCCCGGTCAAGTCGAAGAAGAAGGAGGACAAGAAGGAAGAGAAACTGGAGAAGCAGAAAGAGCTGGATGTTACAGCCTTTGTGCCGCGGGACGTCGACGTTGGTCCTTGCGGTGAGCCGAAATGCAAATCGCGCCGGAGGAAAGACGGAGATGACGAAACGGTGCCGCAGGACATCGTCGAGGAGCCGCATAAACAGCTGATACAGCGAACACCGCTGAGCTCGATGATCGCGAAGCATGCTGGCAAATTCGTCGAAAGGGGTAAGGCAGGTGTTCCCATCAAGGTGAGCAAACGAGTGATGCGACACGTTTATACCATTGGCGACGTCTATCCCGGGACTGTCTACGGCCACAAGAACTGCATCGATCCGCGATTCAGGGTGCCGGCTAACATGGGCTGGCTGTGGAACACGACCATTGTGGGCCTGAAGCCGCGCCTCGGCTGGAGGCCGGGCGCGATCGGGCGTTACTTGAACGAGCTGTTGAAGGAGGCGAAAGGCGCCACGAGGTTGGAGGATTATCGGGCAAAGTCGATACCCTCGCGCACCAGCCTGCGACGCGGCAAGGTGTTCAAGAGCATGAGCTACGTGTCGCAGGTGAAGAAGGAGAGCGAGGAGGACGCGGAACCGCCGCCGACTCTGCACATTCACCGTAAGGACGGCACGTACTACGTGACGATGTACCCGATCAGGCAGGAGACGAACGCGGAGGTGGCGCAGCTGGAGGAGCCGATGAAGCCGCTGCAGTTCAAGATAGTGCGCAACAAGGACGACGCCTCCGTCGCGTCGAGCTCCACGGCGTCGGACATGGAAATCGAATTCTCGCCCCCGGCGGCGGTCAGCAGGTACCGCAGGAAGCCCGACGTGATTCACGTGGACACCCAAGTCCGGCAGCACGAGATTCTCGAAGCGTTCAAGCCGCCGCCCGACGCGCCGAAGAAGGAGAGGAAAGTCAAGCCCGTCAAGCCGAAGGAGAAGAAGGGAAAGAAGTAACGAAACCGTCCTTCCTCGCCTCCCTTCGCTCATTCGCCCGGCACGATCGTGAAAGGGAAGCAGCTTTATCGAAGGTTTGTATCTCGCCGAAAATATAAGTGCGGCGCACCGGTTGTGCGACCGGTTACGTTACACCGATCCTAATTTTTTACACGACGCGTTAAATTCGATTACGCGCAACCCATACTTTTCGTAAGCTCTCAGTCGGCTAATTGCGAGAATAATTTGGCGAGAAGAGACGAGATGAAACGATTACATCCCTCGTAAATTTAATATCTCGCTAAAACGACCGATATTACTTACAGGGATGGAGCGAAAAATATGTTTAATGTTTATTCCTAATATAAGTTATTTCCAAACACATTATCACGATAAATTACTTCTTCTGAAAGATTTATTATTCTTACCGCATAAAAAATTACCACACGTTTAATCCTTCAATCACACTATTTTTCGTAACACGAGTCGACATATGAGATTTTGAGTCTCCAAAAAATCAATTTATATCTTTTACATTGGTTAAAAATCAATTTATATCTTTTACATTGAGAACGATTTTCTTTGTTCAATCAAGTTTTCGTTAAGATTCATGTATACAAGAAAAGATATTATTTTGGAAATACTATTTTTTAAAGACCTTGCTCGACTGCTGAAGGATTAATATTACGCTCGAAATAATTTCAGATGGCATTAATTATAAATAATCAATTAACTAAAGAATCGATATTATAACTTAAAAAAGTAACACTAAAATGCTTGGCTTTGAGACTCAAACGCGATTCTTCCTAGCTTAACATTTGAGTTAATATTTATTAATAAATAATAGATTAATGTATTATTATATGTATATTTCAGTTTAGTTCATTGAATATTATTTGCGGAATCTGTTGTGTCAATTGAAGAATGTGTAACGCGAAAACAGTAGACTTTAAATTCGCGTTACAATAAAGCCGAACACGCCGAAGCCGAAGGCATGATGGCCCGTCTAAACTGAAGGATGATAACGGGACATGGAAATACACGTCTAACGATGTCCAATAATAAGTAGCATTTTTTAAATAATATAATTGCAATATTTATCGCTATACAAAAATTATATGTAACGCTTGAGCGATAAAAGATTCGATGCATTCCTCAAATACAGGCCCATCCTTCGGTCTAAACAGGACATCAGAGACATCGTTAGGATACGTGACTCGTTTTATTTCTACGCACTTCTACGGGGGAGTTTATATTCTAGCGCTAGTCTCGGTGCCGTGCGCGGCATCTATGTATGGATCTACGCGGGTCCAAAGTCCGATATCATTATCGACGGGAGTTAAGAGATAAGTCCACTCGGTGCTCGGTGTCACCTGGAGATATTCTGACCAAAAAATGAATGCCACGGCACAGAATGAGAGGAATCAGATCACGCGTAAAAGGATGCTCGATCTGCGTGATGTCAGCGTGGGAAAAGTCCCGCAGGACTCGCCGTGGTTAAGAAGCGTCCGCTTGAACTTCACGCAGGACGAACGAACGAAAGAATGGGACGTGATAAGGATCCACGATAGCGTGTGTATAGTGGTCTTCAATACTAGTCGTAGGAAGCTCATATTTGTCAGGCAATTTCGGCCGGCAGTGTATTATGCGTCTCTACCAGAGAAGCAAGATACGATCGATGTCAAGCTTTATCCTGCGACGTTGGGGCTGTCCTTGGAACTCTGCGCTGGTATCGTAGACAAGGATAAGTCTCTCGCTGAGATTGCGAGGGAGGAGTTGAAGGAAGAGTGCGGCTACGAGGCACCCACTTCGGCGTTTAAAGAAATTAATACTTATCTGTAAGTCTGCAATATTTACTATGCTATAATTAGTATCTTTTGTCATTGTATAAAAGATAAATGTATTTATTAAATTGGAGAGCAATGAGAGATTTCTGATACAGCTTTTATAATGTAGATCATTTTATCTATGTATAATTATCTGAATAAAATAAATTATATTTAGAATAAGTATTAAACAGTTTATTTTTATGTTTTCTAGATCCAGTGCTTCTGCTAGTGCAAAGCAGACTCTTTTCTATGTAGAAGTCACAGACGACATGCAGATACACCCTGGTAAGACTGCAAATATTTTTTTCTTAGTTATCCTTGAAAATAGTTTCAAAGAATATTATTTTTGTAATATGATTGATAATCTATATTTCAAATATACAAAAAATTTCAAATTCTTGAATCTTTCATTAGGTGGTGGTGATGAATCTGAAGGTGAACTCATAGAAGTGGTGGAAT
This sequence comes from Tetramorium simillimum, assembly GCA_011636635.1. Lineage (NCBI taxonomy): Eukaryota > Metazoa > Arthropoda > Insecta > Hymenoptera > Formicidae > Tetramorium > Tetramorium simillimum. Next base: position 68,810 of record VBVQ01000148.1, on the reverse strand, counting down.
TTAGCATTCCCGAGCTAAAGGATTACATAAAATTTAAGAAAGTACAAAGTCCATCCAGTTTTCTTTATGGTGTGTCTTGGTTCCTACTTAATAAATCCGAGTATTGTTAAATAGAATAAAATTAAACAAGTTATCTTGCTGGGATATTTAAAATAAATTAAAGAAGGGCAAATTAATTGCAAGTAAAAACCAATACTATCGTTCAACCGCATTTATTTACAAACAGAGCATTTATACACAAGCAATGACGAGATAGTTGCACAATTAAAGTTACATACAATTACAAGGAGACTGACGTTCAATTAGTATTCAGTTCATCTTTTGTAAATTGAGAGCTAACCCATGCAAGACCCCATTTTAAATTTGTTAGTAGGAACTTTAAGGCCTTGGTCCATTGTTCTTCTGAATTGAATTGTATTCTGAAAAAGAGAAGAGGAAGATTAGCTAAATTTTTTATATTATAGTAAATAGTAAAATTTTCACATAAATTAGATCATTACAAAAATATTTATATTTATAAACTCGAACATACTTTATAGAATAGGAATTGCCCGTCGCGGAATCTTCAATTTTGCCCCGATCCATTCTATATGGCAGACAAAATTCACTGTCTCCTTTTTCTACTTGTTCCTTAAATTGTTGCAAACAATCCAGAAATGCTACCATTGCTGCATCGAATTTTGTGTCCCATAAAAATTTAAATCCTCCACTTCCGTATAATGGAAGCTCTTTGTTTTGATCCAAAGCCTCGATATAGCTGTGATTGCCAAATGGCACTAAACGGAAACGCTTGAACGTTAAATTCATTTTGCGTGCAAGAGCTACTAGCAAAAGGGTTGTTTGTCCCCACGCGGCGTTTATCTCGCTCCAGTCCACTGGCGCACTCGGCAGTCGTCCTAATCGAAATGAATTTATAGTTCCAAAATGGCCTGAATGCCAGATATGAAATGTAGCGTTGAAAACATTTGTCTTTTTCAATCTTTCGAGTTGTGAAGCTGCATACGCCAGTTGATTATCCAAGCTGTAGAGAAAAAAAATAATTTTGCATAACATGATAGAAATTGAAGTATTACTAAAATATTAATAAACAAATATTTTATTGGAGGAAATAATATTGGAGAAAAAATTGTATTTATGTAAATGGTAAACTATGTTTTGGGATATTTGATTAAATTATTAATAAAAGTATTAACAAATAAATACTGCTTGAGAAAAAAATAATATTTAATTGTTTTGGATATTTCATATACCTGCGACATTCATCGTCAGCTAACATGAGATCTCTTCTGTGTTTTGAATATTCTTTCCAATACCTATCCTCCTCGCTTTGCAACCGCTCCCTTTCTCTCTCCTGTTCCGCTATGGCATTCCTAGTAGCTATTTCTTCTTTTCGCAACGCTGCGAGCTCCCTTATCATTCTTTCTTCCTCTGCCTTTACATCTTGCAATTCTTTTGCAAGATTTTCCATCTCCACATCTTCATGTCCCTGGTATTGTTGCTCAATTTCTAATTTCTTCAGGTACTCATTATAATCTGACCATTCTCCTTCTGTCATTCGTAACTGCTGGTCCATTAGTAGCAAAAGGCTATCGGTACATTCATCGCAGAGTGGATGATCCGCCGAGCTGCTACTGCTGAGAATATCAAACAACGTTGCTCGTACCTAAGAAAATACAGATTATAGCGATATAGGTTTCACACAATTTAAAATATTTCCCCAAAACTTCTATATACCTTTAAATGATGATCTAAGCTTTCCGTTTCACCGGAGTCGCCAACCAACATAAATCCATTTGTACCGTTTCCTGATTCAGTCAATTTGAATGGTGGAACTATGTGTTCTATACTGTCACTTTGGGGTTCTAATTCTCCAACAACTTGCTGCTGTATGGGAACTACAAAAGATAACAAATTATATAATTCTAGGTAGCAAATTAAGTGATTATACTTTGTTATTAGATATGCAATCAAACATATACATATATATACATATATATAGAATAAAACAGGAATAGTTGAACAATCTAAAATTATACATTTAACATACTCTAATTTTAGAGCCAACGTTTTCTCTATATGCTAAATGCCACTGTACGTAAAGTTATATGTATTATGTAAAAGTCATTATTTACACACACAGATGCACAGCATAAGCTGCACTGTCAAGGTTTGCGCTCAACTACAAAATTAATAAGAAAATCCACATTATTCAGAGAATGTTCTTTAATACGCAGATTAGCGCGTCATTCGTTAAGCGTGAACAAGTAGTGCGTTATCGAATAGAGAAGCGTTATCGAAATATCGAGTGGGGCAATCGGATCGGTGATGAACGTCGAAGTCGCCAGGACAAAATAGAAATTACCTACGTGAGAGTTCGGCCAGCGTGTGCTCCCCGAGGTGATCGAAGCTCGAGTCTAGTCTCAGCGGCTGCAGACACCGTTGGCACGCGAAATTAACGTTTGTCTTTAAGTCTACCATATCGCGTACGTCGCTTATCGTGGAGGAGCTGCTCGTGCAACCTGTCCGTGCGCGTCGTTATTTACGAATACGCGTCTGCCGCTGCCCGCGACGCTTCGGGTCAGCTGACGGTGCCTCGCCGAGGCACTATCAGCTGGCGTTATCACAATCGCCGCGTCGATACAGACTCTACATTATCAGTCGCATTTCTGCCGATGCGAATTTTTTCATTTTAATTTTTCAATATCAATGAAATACTATTCAAGAGACCGATAATTTTGTGAGATTTGGCGAAAACTCGAAAAATCGACGAGACATTGCCGTGTTATCATTCGCTCACCGACCGTTGACTGGCCGTCGAGCACACAGGTAGCAAAGTCTTTTACTGAAACGCGATTATAATTATCTTACAAACGATTACAAGTTATCGAGTCACGCGAGTACCCTATAGATTATGAGTGCTCATTATACATATGAGAGTAATTATTATCGACATCTATTGGCATGTTTCGAGTTGCTCAATCTATCAACTCGAATGAGATTTCGGGTATATTTGAAAAATCTATTGTTTCAATTATAAGCAGATAATGGAATAGCAGCTAGGTCGACAGACTCTTCTTTAAATTAAAGAAAAACACTTGTTGTACATATGTGTGCAGTACATTATACATCCCCGGTAGAAAAAAATTATAATGGCATTATATTGATAACAAAATAACGCTAAAGCAGCGATAAAATGACATTTCGGTGTCATTTTGATGTCATTTTGACATCTCTGTGATTTCTTGTTCTATCTGGGATGTGTATCGACAGGTGCGCTTTAAGCATCTCAGCGCCATCTACCGTCACCTGACCGCGTCGTTAGTGCCAAAGTTTCGGATTTGAAATTTTCTATTAGTAATCGCGTCGCGGAGGCTAGTTGAGCCGCGCGTTAGCGCCGCTCCGCATTTTCCGCGATCGTTTGCGTCCGAGAGCGGTTTTCGTCCGCGTCGTGTCGCGAAATGCGTCTCGCAGACTACCGGCAGCGTTCGTAGCGCGTTGGACGCAATCGTTGCTGTTATGCGCCAATATCGATGTCGCGCGTCTAGGCGCGAAAGAAACGGAGTCGCCTACGCCATATTGATTACAATTATTTCGCACCAAGCGAAACGGATTGTCGTCGTAAGATATTTATATTTCTAGACTCAGGTGCACTTTTATAGCACGAAAAATTCGCCTCGGAATGTATTATGTCGGCAGCGCGCCATAGTTTGTCAAGTAAATTCCGTACGATTGCATTAGTTTGGCGATGATATTTACAGATCGGCAATAGATACGTCAGCCGGGCTGAGGGCGACTTTTATCAATCCACACGACCTTATAGGTTAATCAGAGCTTGATAAAAGTTGCCCTAATTGAATACTGCAGGTATACATTATCGTTTAAAGATAAAATCACTTTTAATGTGATTAACGCATATAAATTTATTACATCTAATGACGAATGAAAAGTGTATCTTGTAGAAAAAATATTTATTAAAATCTAAATTAAAATATTTTTATAATTAATTTTTACAGGAGACTGGGAACTGCTGGGAACCTGTGGGAACCGTCGAAGCATTGAGCTATTTTCGAGATACACAGAGGGTGCTCGGTGAGAATCAATCAAATGCTGCACTCTGGTGATGGTGATTTAAACTATATAGCACGAGAAAATCTGTTGCTCAACTTATATTTTATTACTTATTTTATAATAACTCTTATAAACAGTATTCTATAGAAGAATAAATTTTTCTAAAACAATAATCAGAATTTTTATACATGTAAAATATACTAAATTAATAATTTAATTCTCAATTTAAAGAATTGTATGATTTTATCACATCTGTCCATAAGTTTCGATATATCGCAGACAAAATTTTTATAGATTCTTTGCTTAATTAAAAAAGTTTCTTTAAAATGTAGAAAAAAAAATGTTTCACAATTGCAGAGATTTACTTGTGCTATTATCTGCATGATTTAATGAGATTACGTTGCATCTTTACCGTCTTAAAGACGCATCGTTATAAATACATGTCAGAGAATCCTTTCTTGCTTAACTTTGGGCTTTTTATATGACATGGGAAAGAATTACTTCCCGACAAAGAACACGATAGAACTTCATATTTATATGACGGCCGGTAGCCAGCGCGGATTGCCATGTACAGGCTTATGTTAATGTTGACGAGCGTTTTAAGCGATATTTCGTCACGTATGCATAAATATCGAGTGGCTGCCAAGGATCAACAGGTGGCAGCTCGTTTCTGTTTCTTCGCTCGTGCTCTCGCTCGCGCGATATAACTTGAGTTTCACGCGTATTCATCACCCGACGCCTCATTAGCCGGTGCGCAATAACAATCGGCATTTTCCAAATGTAACCGAAGCTTACTTCTCTAATAACGGCTACGACCCCCATCGCTTTCTTGTCTACCGACGATGAATTATTATGCGAGAGCTTTTTACCGGTGCGCTTTCTACCACTCTGTACGCCGGAGAAGCGCGACGAATCGCCGACTCACAAGCACGTCGTTCTACCTCGCGCCGATTCTCTCTCTCTCTCTCTCTCTCTCTCTCTCTTTCTTATAAATGTTGCCTGAGATTAAATACAAAACTAAAAAAAATATTTAATAAACCAGAGTCCTACTCGGGATCTCTGAGCGATCTCGCCTGGGATTAAATTGGGAAGATAAAAAGGAATGGGATCATTTTAAATACGCGGCTATCAGCTCAATTTTCGACTATATATATCCTGACGTGAGATTCAATTAAAAAAGTAATAATCTGGGCTTTCCAATTTCCTATAAATTTCGGGCTTATAATAGTTGGATCTTAGGCTGAAATAAAAAGAAAAGTGTAATGCTGAAATATTTTTATCTGATTTTTAACAATGCAAAACGAATATCTGAGTGAGGTCTATCACATAAAAAAAAAAATAACGTTGATTCCTTGGCACGATTGCACTAATTAATCATTGCATAAGGCTTATTCCATTACTGTTTCTGCCGACTATGGTACTTGCTAAAGAAACTAATGCAAATTGCATTAGGAAGTTTAATTACTTATCGGGAGCGAGTTTCGCACATCGGTGCGGACGAGCGAAGATAAATCTGCAAGGGTACCCTTGCATTAGCGTGCATATTTGTCATGCATCATGCACTCGAGTATTCTTGCAACGCCTCGCGGCCTGCAACTTAGTTGCAAACGTGATTGCATTGGAAAGTAACGAATACGCGAGACGAACAAACCACATCCTGTGGTTAATAATACACTATATTTCCGCTTAGCAATGCATTGCAAATATATGTCCGCGTTATTCTTGCAATTTGTCATCTCTAAGAATTGTGTCAACAAATTAATATACTTGGTACCAGTTTGAAACTAGAATGCCGTTTAATGCCTTACAACTTGAAAAGAGCAAACGGAATATTACAATATAATGCAACAATATGAGGACATATCTTAAAATAATATTTCTTTTTTTTTTTTACTTAAAAGACATAACATTTCATAGGATTTGCTCATAGATAAATTTAAATTCTTATTTATCACTATTGCGAAGGTGTCGATTTTTCATCATCTTCTTGCATGGAATTTTTTGAAAAATCAAGCGTGTCCTCCTTTTTTTCGATTGTCCACGCGCGTCCGCTTTCTATGTAAATTATCTTATCGTATCCATTTATGGAAGTTAAAATATTCGTGACAATGTATACAAAAGATAAAAGAGAGAAGCATCGATTAAGCATCGAACGGTCCGAGCGGCAAGATCCATCGGTCGTTCCGATGGTAGCACCGTCTTGGCGCTCGAAATCGTGGACGGAAATCGGCTGGAGCAAAGAGCGGGAGTGCGTGCGTTACACGTGCAACTTCGGAGAGGGTACAGGCTCGTCGGTGAGGTGGTCGGCGCGGAGGGAAAGCCGAAGAAGGGTGGGCGGCGACCGACTCGGAACGGAGGAGTGCCGTAGGGGCCGACGCGAACGAAATCCGTTGAGTTTGAGCCGAGCTGAGTGAAGCGCGGGCGTCACGACGACATCGGTTGGCGTCGCGGCTGGCCTCCGCCAATCCGTCCCTCAGCGGCCATGTTGGCCGTGTACCTGGGGCGGAGCGCTGAGTGCCTGCTCGTTCTCTCCGTCCTTGTCACGTGTTTCACGCTCGAGCTCCTCTCGCCTTCTCCTTTTCCTCCTCCATCGCTTCCTCGTCTACCTTCTCCGCCTCGCGACTTCGTTGTCTTCTTCTTCTTCTTCTTCTTCCTCTGCATCGTCCTCTTCTTCTTCTTCTTCTGCTTCTACTTTGCCTACCTTGTTCGCCGCGCGGCGTTATCGCATGATCCTCTCGCTCCGCTACTGGCGCACCGTGGGTGCGCCAGATCGCAGGTTGCATCCGAACTGCACCTGCGACCAGTGATGTAATGCAGGTCGCACGGCTATTCACTTTCGATAGTAAAGCGCAGAAGGAATAAATTAAAAATCGTGCATTTTCATTTTCGGACTAGTCTTATCCAAACTTAAAAATTCTCGAAAAAGATAAAGTGAAAGAAAGAGAGAGATACATTAATATCGAGAAGCACTTCAGCATAGGTTTAATGATTAAAAAATGATCTCGTATCGCGGTATAATCGTAATTATACCTTTGTCAAGATGGATAATTTCCTAGGGAATTGCATTCCATACAATCACAAGATGCACTTTCGCAAGAACACAAACTCTTCTCTTTTTTCGCTTTATCTCTCGCTCTCTCTCTCATTGTACCTATACGTCGGCTGATTTACGGCGCGCTTACCTCGCCGATGAAGGGGCTCCGCGCATAGGAAAACACGGTGCGCGCAACGACATTGCGCGCGCACTTGGCGTTCGTTTCGTTTTACGATTACGCGAATCGCGTGTAATTGCCGGGGTCCAACCTGGCCGGCGGCCTTCAACTTCGCTTCTTCGCGGCGCGTCAACTGTCCCATAGATCTTCGCGGCGGCGAAAGAGAGCCGGAGTAATTGCACGGGCGATCGCCGCCGCTGCGCCAAGTGCAATTATAATACTGGCGTGGAGTTATGCGCGAGCTCGGCGCGGCCGACGACTCGGCCGACGTCGATTGCACTTCTGGCAATCCGTCTGGGGGCCTGTTATTTCGCCTCTTACGAATCAATTAACGCGATATAGGCGGTATCACTCGCGGGCCCCGCTTTCGGAAATTGCTTGTCCGCCAGTCCGCCTGAACTGATTGGTTACACGACAACCGCGAGATCGTTCCGCAATTAATTCCCCGCGACTTGTACGAGTTATTAAACAAAATTAATTTTTCGAGCCTGGCTCCGCTACCCGTATGACTTTTTCTCACGCGATCGACATAAATTGCGGTCACGGATGATGCTGGAATTACACGTTAAGAATTCTCGCTGTCAGTTTTTTTACGCGAGCGAATTTTCTGGAGCCACATCGTATTGCGCGATAGCTCGAGTTTATTACGCGATGATACGTAAAATTAATTGTTTACGAGAGAGAGGATGATTTATCGCTTTCCGCCTCAGTAACTGAAGCAGATAAGAGATAAATGTCGAAATTAGGCGAGATAAAATAATATCCTTGTACTGATAATGATAATTGATTCGTGCACTCAACGAAAAATATTTCGAGTAGAATATCGTTTATATTTATTACTGTATCGTATATCTAAGATCTTATGCAAGATCACATCGGTACGTGCATCAACAGAATTAGCAGAGGAATTTAACATCTCATTTTTAAAAGTGTCTGTAAGATAGGAAATTGAATCTCGCTAAAAAAAGAAGCGGGCTCCAACAAAGTAAGAACGGAAAGGTTTTAAATTCCTTCGTCTTCCACCTGCTTATACAATCCAGTTACTAGTATCCCGCCCTGCTACCACCAAACAATGGTTGATTTGTGCTTTCGTAGGAGAAACAGCAGCGAGATATCACGCCTGCGTATGATTACGCGAGCCAGATCCTCGATCGCGATACCGCGCGTGAGCATTGTTAATAAAACCACGCGGCTTTCTGCGATTTTTCCGGCAGCGACTTTACTTTGTCAGAGCAACGGATGACGATCGTATCTTGCTTATAGCCGCGCTGTACGCACCCTCGGCTCGAAACGCAGCTCGAACGCGCGCAATAATTTTCTCGAATAGAAGCCCGTTTAATACAGAAGCCCTCCGGGTACAGCAGTTTCTTGTTCCTCGTACTATCTTTACTGCGCACGGAACTCCGTTCGTTATGCCGCTCAATAGGATCTTGTTACCAGTTCTTGTTATGTAAAAATTATCGAATAGGCTCCGAAGAAAGTGGCTTGTACCGCATGTAGTTATATCGTCGCGAGCACGAGAATTGAAGCTGAGATTTGCGATTTCAACGTAATTATGCGCAAAATGTCGAGATTGGATCGAGGTTTTTTTTCGTAGCATAATTGCTGGCATGTTTTCTCGTTGCATTTTCAATTTTTCTTCTTACTCGACTTTGATGCGATTTCAAATTAGATGGATATATACATATATTTATTATTATCAATTTACGTAATAAATAAAATTTAGAGAGCGTGAAATTTAAATCCAAAAAAATCGAACATCGTTGTACGCCAATCGGTCAACTTCTGATTCAATATCCCAATATCGCTTTTCTCGCATTCATTGCTCGTATTATACGTAGCTCCGCACGAACTCTAAATCGATTTGCTTCTTTCGAGACGACTGGTGAATCAATAGTTAATTCGTTGCGCGAGAAATATAGAGAACCATGAGGAATAATTAGTATGCCACATATATCATCCGCGATCGCGTTATTAGTCGGGCGGTCGGGTATGAGCAAACCGTCTAGGTTTATTTTAGCAAAGGGTTTACATCAGATGATCGAATCCGTTGGCACGCTTGGCCGAGCTCGGTCCGGCCAAACATCGGCGATTCGATGTTTACACCGTGAGTATTTATGGGCCACGATCCGCCCACGAGAGTTCGTTTTCGGAATTCGGAGCATCCCCGCAGCGAGTAGATCGACTTGGGAACCCCTCCGGTTGACCCCCTGTGATACATTCAGTCACGAAATACTCAGGATTTTGAGACTTTAAGAATGTTTCGAGGAACACGACCGGGATTGATTTCGACGGGAATCAAGTGATTTACATTTCTGGTTTCTAATATTTTTGCGAATGATTCTCTCAAACTCTTTCTACGTGATAAAACGATGACGAGTGATTCATCAAGTGTTTTATCGCTAATATCTAACTCGATTGCTCATAAAAGATCGATCCAAGTTTTCTATCGTCTGCGGAGACGATAAGCAAGATAGACATTTCTAGTACGCTAAATGCAGCCACCAATTTCCACATGTCGGTACATGGAAATAAATATCGTGAAAGAGAAATTTTCATGAATCATGAGATTTTGAACGCATTGCTGTGCCATAAGTCACCTACCGTAAAAGCACCGAGTTTGACAGAATAGGCGGGGTGGAGAGAAAAGTCGTTTTCGATCGAAATACCAATTTGCCTGATGGGGAAAAGAGATGAGTTATGTAGGAGCTAATAGTCCGAAGATGGATGCGTTATGGTCTCTATTTCAAGCTATATGACAGGCGTGTGTGCAATATGCATATATATATATATATATATGTCCACCTGCTAATATATATATAAATATATATACACATATTAGCTATAAAGTCATGTTTTGGACAGGGGGTGGAAACGGGCGAATGTAATGGTCGTGCTCGCGGCGCGGAAAAGCTTCGCTCCCGAAAAAAAAAAATGTTTATTTTCACATCGCGGCCTAGACGGTCGAACAAAATTTCTAACGGTAGAGAAAACAAATCACTCTGAATTCGATCTGTATATTTTGCCGGGTTACACAAACATGCCGATACGTCCGTCGAACGCATTGAAAGCGAATTGTTGAATTATAGGACCCTCGTGGGTATAAACGCATTCCAATGATATGTCGCTCTCATTGTCGGTGCTAAGTCATGGTGCTTAGATTATTACACGCTGGTATGTATTAAAGAAGAACGTATGATGCTGCAATCATCGCTAATCAATTTTTTTATTTTTTTGCAGAATATTAAAAAAAATACATACTCATGTATTATACATAGACGTTAAACTAAATATTAAAGAATATTTGGCTCTAAAGAATGGGCTAATTAATCGTTCTGATTTATACAAGTGTCGAAAAAAATGCATACATCACTGCTTTATGATATTTCTCGTTTATTGCTAATAGTTGGCGTTCCTTTATACTTCCTTAATACTACGCAGAGATAGAGATCAATAACGCCACGCATCTTATGTATCTTGATAGTGTCAGATAGCACGACTGCGATGTCGTCTTACACCAGTCGCTTGCTCATCCTAGACACCATAGCTTATTCGTAAGATCAACGGATGCTTGCGCGAGTACGTGTGCAAGTGCGGTGCGTTTATCGCGTTGCAACGTGCGTCGGGTGGCCTGCGCGCGGCGGGGGTCTCGCGTTCCGGACGTTTATTTATGGCTGAAAAAATATTTTATCATAATAATACGGAGATACGGCGTGCAGATCTCTCCTCTCTTCTCTTTCGCTCGTGAAGATGCTGGTGAAAATGAGTACGCGAGGGCCGTGTACTTACATAAAGAAGGGTTTGTTCTTTCCTTCTCTCTTCCCTTGCCCTTTTCTCTCGCGAGGCGCGAGCTTAGCGCGATTACCAGAAAATTATTAGGATTTCGATTGAGGGTTCTGCGTCTCTTTTGAATTCATGTCTTCCGCCTGTCTTTTTTTTCTTTATTTTCTTTCTTTTTTTTTTTTGTAAAAATGTCACGCCACTGTACGCGCGCCTGGTGCGGTGTTGGTTACAACATAAAACCAAGCATGCCGCGACGCACGCTAACGAGGCATAAACCGTCAGAAACGGTGTTGCGTCCGTCCTTCTCCTACGTAGTTATCACGCGATACGAAGAAAATTAAGAAATTTGAGAAAAAAAAAACGGGAAGTTGCGGTTTAACGATTGTGAGAGATATTCGTGGCCGAGTCGGTAGCGGGAATATTTTAAAACGTAACTTGATATCGTAAAAAAAGTAGGCAGAAATTTCGGTGGAGTCGCGTACATTCGATAAGATCTTCATGCATTTACGACACGGGCGACTGCCTCGGATTGTTTCGAGATTACGATTTTATCGCTTCGATCGACTTCTCATTCTCCGCTTAGAAATCGCGAAAGCACCAGTGATCGGGGTAAAGCGCAATTTCGCGTGCACGTTACTACAACCGCATAAATGTACAGCGCACACCACTTAGCGCATTAATCGAAGTGGGTAAGGGCGCAAAATATTCTCGGTTAAGGTCGGTAAGTGCTTCGTGGTATCGTCTCTGGTTACGCGAGAAAGCCCTCTTCGCCAAAGTTACGACACCCTTACGCACGCAGTTACAGCTGCGACTCCTAATTGCGATAGCGTCCCCGCATGCTTGAGCACGCCGGCGGAATTTGCATAAATGGAAAATATTCGCGAGACGAGCGCCTACGAATCGAACGTATTCGCGAATCCTGCATTATGTATGATGCACGTTAAAAAGCATGCCATTACTTGTTGCTAACCGTCCGAGCGAGCGTCCCTTTTCTCATCCTTAACGTACGCCGTTTACCAGAGATCTTTCAATCGTAGCTAAAAACATTTAATTAATTCTCGAAAAGAGTAAGATAGTTTTAAAACACTTTTTAATTATTATAATGTTGACAGAAGAAAAATTGCTTATTTGTCAAGTCTTTAAACGGTACCTTTGAAATATACATGGTTTTTTTTATTTTAAATGCTATAAAATTTAATATTTAACGCGTTTACATATAAAGAAAAATTTCTTTTACACATAATAACACTTAGGCTGTAACTTTTTGATTTTTTCGCTTCTCTGGTACATAATATATAGATCAGCAATAAAATGGATTATTTAGATCATAAAACAAATCGCCGGATGTTTATGATGGTGCGAACGGCGACACGTGGTAAGAACGTAATATAATTCACTTTGATATAGGTTTAAACGCATACAGGAGAAAAGAGCGCGAGGACGCGATCGTCGTCAGGTGCATCTCGTTTGTACAAGCGCGCGCTGACAAAAACCTGATATCGCGTAGACTTTTTATTGCGATCGGCAGCTGGTGTATTTTATGTCTCTGAGGTGTCTCTATCGCCGCTAATTCCGTCGAATACTTTTCCCTAACGTAATTTAAGACGGTCATCGAACAAATGCGATAAATGTAAATGGTTGCGGAAGAGTGCATTCGGAGAGATGTAGTTCATTTACAATCCGACCAAGTTCTCGTGAAATTTTTTGACGAAACAAATGAAGATGTACGATCTATAACACTCGAGAGCCGATGAGCGTGGGAAGCGTGACTATCATTAATCACTATTCGATCGTAGAGTTTACGTTACTTTGACGACGCCATTGGTTTTGCCTACTGTTAAGTTGTCTACGCCAATGCATGGGTCAGAGAGGCGAGCTCAGCAGGGTTTCCGGACATTTTTTCTTGAAGGCAAGGCACGCGAGAGAAGAGACAGATTTCCTACGTTTCTACCAATTACTAAAAATCTCCGGGACGTGTGGGAATTAAAAATACATAAAGATCATTCGTCCTTTTGATGTGAAAGGATGGAATTTATTGCAGTCGTTAATGCGTGAAACTAATTGGAGAATAGTTCCATTAATTTAGATAACAGAAATGATTGCTTATCGTAATGAAAGAATACTTACGAATGCTATTTGATTAATTGGATAATGTGTAATTAAATCTAGAAAACGCATTTGATAAATCCTATGGAGATATAATCTCTGAATTTTGCGACGGTTACTTTTTTTTATTTACACTTTTCTAATCGCACTTACTGCACGTCGAGTTAGTGAACGGTCAGTTTTTACTTCAACTTGAGTACAATTTGGGATAATAACCGATTCGGTCGTGCCGAAAAGTTTTGTGTAAAAAGTGAAATCGGTTCCGCATTCTTTCATTCGAAGAATAATAATGCCTCTCGAAGAATTAGTGAAAATCGAAGGACTGCGGCACGGGAGAGGCAGGTAATTTTGACAGCAGGTGAAATGCATCGATGTCCGCCTACATTCGACGGTTGTGGGTTACCTTCAGACACTTAAACAAAATCCCGGCGACTTCCCTTTGCCTTGTCGGTCTCTCTCTTTCTCTCGTTGGTCACGATCTTGCGTCGATTTGAAAAGCGTGGCGAAGGGTGGCCCACCGCATTTTGCCTGGTATTATTTAGCCCCGCGGGTGATCTTTTTAGTTCTACCTTTGCCTCTGACCTTTCCATCTTTCTATTCTACTTGCACCTCTCCTATGCTTTTTTGTTTCTCTTTGACCTCCATGCGGGCTGTTGCATTGTATTCTTTTATGAAGTCGTGTGCGCGATTTAAATTCGTGGAATGCTTGTGACTATGATTTTTGAAATTTATTTTTGTTTTTATCGTCAAATCGATATTTTTATAAACGATTAATGTACGATATATTTTTAATAGTGCGTTTTATATTTTAGTAAGAGAAGAAAACTATACTTTTATAATAATGCTCCATTTTTTTGTTTTATTTCACATCTACGCGACAGTGGTCATCTGCGACGTTTATGAAAATCATGAAATAATATATCTGTGAATAATATCACCATATTCATCCTCTTTCATAAGTTTCAATAATAAATAAAATAGGAAGCGCATTTACTGTGGCTCTTCTAGAAAAGTCTCCTCTCTCTCGCCCGAGATGCAATTTACGCCACAATAGCCGTTGCCGCCGCGAGGTCAATTCGCGAAAGTATGCAGTGAGGGGGCAAATTGCGCGTTTACAAAAGGGCGCGCAGCGACGGGGGCGGCTAAAGCGTTTAGTGCGGTTAACGGTGCGCCATAATCCAATTTATAATCTGAATTGCAACCTACCTAATCCCATTATAAAGTCGCATTTTCATGCCACATGCGTGCGGTGTGTCCCATACGAGGCATGCCGGCTTGGCCAGCACGGTAGAAACATTTCGCCACGGTAAGCCCTAGTAAGCTCGGTCCAACTCGTGTTTATAGGCCTACCAAATCGTTTCGATGCTTTCTCGAACGTCTCCCCGTTGTCAACGTGTATGTTTCGATTATGTGATTCGCTCGCCCGTTTCTTCTCGAGAAATTTGCTTCATCATCCATTATTCGTAATATTAACTATTGATCTCTCGCTCGACACAACTGGCAGGTAGAAGAGAGACAAATAATATTTTCTAAATTTTTTAATTAATGAAGTATACGTAACGCCACGAAAGCCATTATATTAACATAATGTTGTTGCAATAGGTTGCGTATATAATATTTCTTTTTCAAAAATTTTTTTTTAATATATGCTATTCTTAAAAATCTTATACAATCGAAAATGACATGTATATAATAAAAAATATAAAGCACTATATTATTATTTATAACTTTGAGGATTTCTTTGATAGAATATTGTGCGGCAGTTTCAAGATGATGTATTAAACTTCCAACGTTTCTTAATTTTAACATCTCACATATGTAGTAGTTATGTTATCTTACCTCATTCGCGTGTATCGTATCTATCTATTTTCCATAGAACTATAATCAATTTCTAGTATGTACAACCGCATAAGGTCAATTTGAATAGAATGTAAATGCGCTCGAGCGGCGGCGTTGCGACATGTTTAATGTTGAAGTTTTCATTCGCTCGCGTGAAGAGTCAATACCGTTACATTCGACACGCCGAGAGAGAAAATTCGTCTCCGGATTGCTCTGGGCTGTACATCGCTATATCGGGAACCCCCTCGTTTAAAAGGGTCGGCAGGAAAGCGCTCTCGCCATTACTCATTCTCTCCGTTCTGTTTAAAAATATCGTACGCGTGAAATATGGACCGAATTGAAAGTCTTCCGTGGCAAAGGACGCGGAAGACGGGACGGAGGGATCTAGGACGTGTTTAAAAAAAAAATATATATATATATATATATAAAGGAGAGGAGTAACCAGCCCTTCGTACACACAGATCGCGCCCAGGCCGAGGGGGAGAGAGCCCACGACCTGTAGGCATGTGTCCTGGGGATATTTGGGGACAATTAATCAAAGGATGGCTTACGAGAAGAGTGCTGCTCGTGAGAAATGCGACACGGAACTGTTTCTATCTGTCGCGCCGCGCCGACCGGAAGCTTTAATTTCAACTATCCTCGTGCCAGTTAACGAGGCGTTTAGAGATACGGCGCACTGAATAATTTATCGAGAGTCGTACTTTGCGAAACAATAAATTCCAATCAAATCGAGGCAAAAGTTCGCCTTGGTGTTATTAATATTCAATATATAGATGCTGTATTTTACATGCGCAAGTCATTTCGATTTACACATAAAAATCACGCAACTTTTACACTCTAGCTCTATCGCATCTGTAATGAATTTAAATTGTTGATAAATTTCTTCATCCATAAATGGTATTTCTATTTGGCGGTTAAAAATGATAACTGCATCATTAAATTATCAATGATTTTCTTTTACATAAAACAATTGTATTTTGGGATCAAATATATGTTCCCTTTAAAAATGATAGATTCTTATAATCTGGGAAATGAGAAAGCGGTGATTAATCGGTTAATCGTGTTATCACTAAAGTAAATTCACTATTTTTCTCGCATCACCAGTGCATCTCGCTTACCGGAAGCCAGTTTTTATCTAAGATACAGAGCAAACAACGAAATCAGTGATCACACCGTGCACGTTTTCCTGTTCAAATAGAGCGGGATTGCCGTTGCTAGCACCACCCCGCGTCATGAATAATCGGGATTCTCTCCGTGGTCCCTTCTGCTCTCTTTTTTTGCCGTCCCCCGCCCGGTGCCGGTCGGCGAGGCGACCGACTTTAATCCCGCATGAATATGTAGAAGATCCGGATCGACCTGGACCCGGCCTTTTCGGCAGTATATATCCCCGGCTCTCTTGGATGGCGATGATCGCCGGACAGTCTCCATACCGACGATTTGTAATTATCATAAATTCACTGGAAGTACGCATCGCATTGGCATGCTCGTTTAATGACGCAAGGAATTATTATAGACTGGTCACTTTTTGTCTGAAATGTTCTCTCTCCATCTATAATTCGTGTATCACTTGTATCGGGGGATATAATCGTAATATCGATTAAATGGATATCTAGGTGTTACATCCACAGAGGTAGACTTTGAAGTTTATAGACTTAACGCAGCTAACAGAGAGCTTCTCTTTCCGTAGTATCTCGCCGAATGCCGAATAGCAATATCGAACATATGAATTGTCAAGAATTCTCGTGCGACAGAGATAATTTTAGTCGCGTCATTACAGGCATTACAGGCTTTGAAGCAGAACAAAAAAGGTGACGAATAAACGGTAGGAAATGTTCGAACAAACTGTTGTAAAGGGTTAAGGATAGCATATATCATCGGCACAAAGCTATTTCGACAGATTTCTCCAATAACAGGTGTACCCACATCTTAGCAAGGTAATAATTAGCCGAAATGTGGGGATATAGATGCTCCTCCTAACTTTTCTTGGAGATAATAAAGTGTTTCTGGGCAGTCCATAAATAATCCCGAAATTGTGTCTTCAGTAGCACTTTTTTGTCAACTTTGTAGAGAGCTAATAATGCTTCGAAAGCTATCGATGTTTAATATCTGACCTGCTCTAGTTCTCAGATTAATGAGAATTGAATATAGATTTTTTTAGACGATTCAAATATTTTTTATTTTAACTAGATCGAGAGTGAGGGCGTGTATTTTTCTAATAAATTATGATTTATGGGAATATTACAAAAATCTTTATTGTTGGTGGCATTGATATGCATGTTACATATTTCTGTTAGTTCAATAATATAGGTATTCAATGTTTTTTTTTTACAAACCTACGTGCATGCGAATTCAGGCCATCAAATGTATTGACTGTCTTGATTGCGCGAGGACACTCTCGTTTGACACGCATACACGAAGTGGTACGTGGGATCAATACCAGTGGAATATCTGTCAATTAATCTTAAAAAAGTCGATTGAAAATTCGCTGCTGTATCATCGCTTTGGATCTTTTCAATTTCCGACTTGAGCCGAGCCCGCCTTATTAGATTCATTGATTTATTCGATCGACTGGCACACAGAGAAATGAAAAAGCGGAATAGCGGAAGAGCGAGGGAAACAGAAATATTCGTTTCAACTGTCATTCTACTATTTTAATTACGCGCTTCGTGTATGCCTTCCAAATAAGATTAGGAGCTTCTTTCTCCGCGTTTTATGGCAACAGATCTTTAGGGATTAATCAATGAACATATACTAGTCAAAATATTGCTAGATAACAATACAATTTAAAGAAAATTATTGAAAATAATTATCGCCGAAGTAAGGAAGAAACCGGATGCTTCTGTTGACGGAAGTATCGTTTTTCTAGCTTGTAGTATACTGTCTTTCCAAATTTTACGACTTTTGAGAATACGACTGTGCCAAACTAAAAAGATCCTATTTTGCTGATACAAAAACCTAAAATAATAAGGAAGAGAAATAAAATAGAAGAAGAGAGCGAGAGAGGAAGCGAAAGAAAGAAAGAAAGGAGAATAGTCCAAGTTTTATTACACTAGCTAACGGCAAGCGACCCAAAGGGATACCTCTTTTTATCGTACTGCCAGTTTTACAATGTTTGTATGCACGATTTGTCACGAAGTCGTTATGGAGCTATAAATTACCTCCTGCAGAGAGTGGCCTAATGTGAAAGACGTATTTCAAGGGCAGTCTCAAAATCATTTGGATGAGAATACATTTTCCCTAACTTGTTCGGAGCAATTGTCGACACAGTACTTAACGTCTTCTTTCGGTGTTGAGGCTGGGGTTAACAAAAATACCAACTGATTTATTATATATAATAATTGTGATTTGTGATTCGAATAATATGCATAAATAAACATTATGCGGCATAGGTTATTTTGGCATATTAATTCACGCGTGTGTCACATCATATATTTTAAAGAAAATATCTACAGATAAAAACTTGCTTTTTCGTAGACAAAATTTGTCTTTTAGTCAATGTAAAAAATTTTTTTCTCTCTCTCTTTCTATTCCTCTTTTTTTCATTAATTGCATTATTCGAGTTGAATCTCTAGAATATTATTACAGTATAATATGATAATTATGCGGCACACATTTTGTATACAAAATATAAATTATATATAATACTGAATGTAAAATACAAATACAATATATAAAATAAAGTAAAACAGAATAATAGCACAAAATTATAATGAATTTTTCAATAACAAAAAAGATCATTTGGAAAAATTATAGAGACTTTTATCCTTGAATTTTTCTTCTTTCGGGTGTTTAAAAATTTCAAAGAAAAATGAACAAAAAAGATAGAGCGAGACGTGGAAAGAAAAGGGGGAAAAAGAACGAAAAAAAGCATGGAAAAAAGGAATGGAAAAGAAATTTAGAAAAAAAAGCGGCTGAATAGAAGAGATCGAGGAGATGAGAAAGAGCAAAAGAGAAGAGAGTACGAGAAGATAACCGTATAAGCATGGAAACACGGTATGCCATCGGTATGGGATCGCACGCATGCGTCTCGTCCAGCCCAGCGGGTGGCGCACGAGTGCTCTTTTTTTTTCCTTCGTCTCTTTCTCCCTTTGTCCTACCGTCCTCACTGTTCTCTCCGATATCTCTCTCTATCTCTTCTCTCGCTGCCCTCTGCCGCTCTTCAGCTTTCGATTCGGTGCCAGTCAGAAAACTTCTCGTTTTGTCTACGATCTCCCCATTTACCACCCCATTCCCTCCCTTCGCCGCGTTTCGATCCCGAATTTCGGCGTCTCTTTTAAATAATTGTCCACTACAAGAAGAGCTGAAGGGATATGCATCCGAAGAACCAATAGAATCGAAAAATCGAGAGACGAGCACCTTCGTGAATCTTTCTTCCATGAATATATCGGTTACTTATTTAACATTAACACATTGTAATTGTATCTACCATAATTTATGCTATATTACTGCAAATAGTGAATTGCGTTAATTTAATATAGTTACTGCAATCGAAAAGAGTAATATTTGAAAAGTGAAAAATGTGATTATTTGAAAAATATTGATATGAAAAATGAAACTTTAATAACGTACTTTTAAATTTTACTTAGACATTCAATTTAAAATTTAATTTTCGTAATAATTAATATCTAAACACGTAAGAATAGTAAGTAATAGTTTCTTATATAATTTTCTTTAAGAGGAAATCAAGTTAAGATTCCGTTTAGTTAAGATAACTGTTTGTCATTAATAATGATGGCAATGAGAGCATATTCCGTATATGTCGTTATCGCAGTTTCTCCGATATAACGATATCATTAGTAGTCTACGTTGAAATTGGCATATCGATTTTCAAACGTTTTCCTGGTGCGTACTATGTCCTGCTAATTAGGCTCGATCGCGTACAAGATCATCTCGAACGAGCCGGAATTATTATCCTGATCTTATCGCATGCGAGACGCGTCGCGAGTCAAGCCGATTGCGCTCGTTGATTGAGCAGGTAGATTACATTTCTAACGATGCATGGATTCTCTATAAATCGTTGGTCACGCTGTAGGAAATACAAATTGTAATAGCTAGAGAATGATATAAAAAGCCAATTAGAAAGTTAGCGATGTGCTTGAAGAACTGAAGATTATGTAATAAATTGAGTCATTGGTATTGCTAAAATATTTCGATATTTCAACTCTGCATACCTGTAGATATTTTTTTTAACGTTCTGAATATTCTCAAATACATTAAAAAAAAACACTTTTATTCCTACCAGGCTCAGTAATACAACAAATTCATAATATATCTGATTTCTGAAAAAGCTTACTTGATTACGAAGGCATTTTGGTATATGAAGCATCAAAGATATTCGTGTTTATTATCGTTTCGATACCGATCCTCCCCCGACTATTCAAAGCTGTTTCGAGCGGTGAATCGAGCCGAAGCGGATCGTGAATCGAAACGACGCAATACGGCGTGCCGCATTAAGCACCGAAGAACGCATCGGGAACGAATCGGGGGGAATGGTAGAAGAATGGCGAAGCCAGGGTCCCGCGCGCGGTTGACAAAAGGGCGAAGCGCGACTAGGTGGAAGCGCCGGCCGGAGAGATGAGGACAAACATAATTCAGAATTATCCCGCGAGGCGGTCCCGTCTCTCACATATTTCACTCTCGAAAGGGGTTTTTATCCTCCAGGGGTGGAGAAGGTCGAGGCGGTCGGTGCACCGCGCACGCCGCGCCGCGTGTTCCTTTTCCACACACTTCTCCTCAAATATGTCCAGCGACCTTATACGCTTGTTTACTGGATAGGACTCGGCAAAGGGACCGTACGTGGGACGTGAATAAATGTATTATAGAATCGTGGAGCAAAATCCATAAATTTCGGCAGGTGCCATTCCGCCGCACCTGTCATCTCGCCGCAATCGAATCTCTCGTATTCTCACCGCGATATAGACTAACGAGATTTTCGATTGAGCTTTCATGGCAGCCAAATATCATAGAAGTTTCGTTAGAAAACCTTACAATTAGTATTATTTCTCTCCTATTTACTTTTTGGAGTTTATGACTTTTAAGATATTTATCGATACATCCCAGTTAATAAATTATATACTGCTATCATCACTTTTTATAGTTTCAATCCGGTAGTCCATCGAATTTACCGATTAATTTTATCTATGCTGTCAGTTTGATTACATGTAAAATAAAAATATGGAAAATGAATGCGAATAAATTTAAGCTGACATCGAATTTCAAAATATCATGAATAATTCGTACGCGCTAGTATTCCGCAACGATATATTTTGTATTTAACAATATATATATATATATATGATTGTCCAAGAATTTCTTAATATTTCTCTCTTGCCATTTCCATATCATACATTTCAAGAATAAATAATTTCTATTTTCTCGTTCGATACGGTGCGGTGGGCGTAACTTGCATCCAAAATGCGGCAAGCCACACCAATGTTTGCGCGCCGCACGCACATATACATGGAGAGTGCATTACGCAACTATTTTCACAGCGGGTTGATGATATTTTTTCAATTGTATGATAAGACTTCGATGTTATCCGCCACGCCCACGCAATTTCCTTCGTAACAGTCTCGCTCTTGGAAACGACTTACGTAAGTCATCAATCATATGTAATTCGTACTCTATTATATCTTAAATTTATTATATTTTTGAAAATTTCAGTAAATTTCGTCATCTTAAACAAATAGTTTTCAAACAAGATACTTTTCGATTAAGTTTGTTAGAGCTAAGATTTAAGATTCCATCCTTGCCGTGTACTATGTTCGACTTTTATAATGAGTATCATACTTATTATATTTTTTTTTTGTTTATCGATTGAATCTGCAAAGTATATCTTAAAATTCTCATACCATTCTTTTACAAGCTCGGAATTTGATATGATAAATTATCTTGACGTTTTCCCTCGATTAATAACCGTAGACGTAGGTGGTGACGCATTTCGCATAGCACGCTCCTGTCTCCGGGCTTAATGATATTTTTTCAAACGCACCGCGAATTGACACTCAAAGTCGGTATCGCCGGGCAACGCCGGTTACGGGTCGAAGTACAACTGAAATACTTGGCGAACACTTTCCGCATTGCTGCACCAAGGCCGGCGCGTTTAAACACGACGGCCGGCGTGAGCCGTGCGACAGCTTTACCGCTCGCTGTAAAACAAACCCTAATCTCCCTGTGCTGCTACCGTTGGCACTATCTTGCTCCGTTTGTTTGCGCTCGTCGGAGGAGAACGCCTCCGACGACGTCTGTACAGTGAGAACCATTAATGATCCCTGTTGCTTGCCGACTTCACTTCGCGTAAAGCGAATTGCACGGAGAGAAAACACGAATGCGATGCAATTTGCAATAATGCCGATAATTAATGATACTCTCTGTACCGATGCTATCTTATTATCATGTATAATTGAAACGTACTGTTCATAAAACTTATTTCTCATAGAAAATATCGCTTTAAATATGCTTTGAAGAGACGTGTTTCGTCACGTATTTCTCGCAAATTCGAAATGTCGGTCTTTTGATTCAGTTTTTTATGATTTTTATTTGACGCAGGCAATTTTTTTGTGTACATATATACAATAAAATGTATATATACACAAAAATTGTCAAATTCTCTTATTGTTTCTGAAAACAATTATATTTTAACACATTTTGTGGCATGTAGGCCATTTTTATTAAATTAAATTAAAATTTTTTGTTCTCGTGCTCTCTCGAGCATCGCAAATATACATTCGACATATAATAACGCATAATTCGGCGACAACAGTCGTGAACGGGAATTTGTACGCACGGAGCGAAACTGGTTTGCGAAACGCTTGCTAATACCTGACCACGCCGAGATATGTATATTAATTAGCAGATAATTTAGAAATGCGACGAAAGATGTGTGCTGCAAGTTTTTTGTAGCACACGTTTGGCGGTAATTTTCGATAACAAATCTATAGTGCAGAAATTATGAGAATAGTAATGGCCTGTGACATGCTACTTTATGACACCCTGTGAATCCATGCGACCGGGAATGTTGATAAGCGATTCGCTCGCAAAGGTATGCAGCAGTTAAGGGATCTTTGCAACTAATTTTATATGCAATCACGAATGCTTTTCATTTAATTTTAATTATTTCATTTTAGAAAATGAGTACCATATTAATTCTTTCTCTCTTTTGTTTATTTTAAAAGCTACTTCCTTATTAGTACTTTTCATTTATTACCAAGTTTGTAACGTAAGAATTAATAATAATTAATTACCAATAAAGTAAATTGTTAATTGTTTGCAATTAAGTTGTAGTTTGTCAATAGGTTTTTTATCGTCGATATAGAGTCGTTAATCAACACATTTGCACATATCACTATTATTAATAATGAGACAAAAACTATCAAGTTGCGATACGCGATTTTTTACATTTAAGCAATCGTTTCAGAAACATTTATCTAGAGAACATCGGGCAAGAGAAAAAACAGAAGTAAATGGAGAAGAAATAAGAATTGTACCGAAGAATGATCGCGTTTGCATTCGTATTTAGCGATCTTTTACATGTTTTAGTGAGGAATGCACGATTTCTTAACTACAAAAACATCGACCGACGCATAGGAATAGTTCGCCGATTTATATATATGGTATATGCGAGCTCTCGTATACTATAAAGCTTCTATGGCGAGGAGATTCTGTCTTCTTATTCGGGTTCTGCGCTGCACAGGCTACCGAGATGTTTATGCAGATAAGCGAACGATCCACTAATCCTATCGCGAATCTTGGAACTAAGGGACAGGATCTCGTAGATAGACACAATTAACTGATAGAAGACTGCATATTTTTGCGAGATTTTTATATAACGTGTTACATTCAAAGTCTGAAAAGTTGATAATTATAAGCGAGGAGATAGCAATTAATTAGATGATAAAAATTGCGCTCTTCTTCGTCGCAAATATTAAATCGTGCTCGTTCTTGTTCGTCATTAACTACATTTAACAATGTAGTGCGTTATTTCTTGGGCATATCTCAATTACGTAATTTCTGCTTCGAGATCGGAACGGGCAGATTCCGTTTGTGCATTCTCCCCGCATTAGGCGTCAGTCCGTGCACCCGTCGGCCGAGTCGTTAAGTGATTCGGCTAATTGCGTCGTACCCGTGACTCGGTCCCTTGCCTTTAATCACCCTAATCGCCGTCCGCTAATTATTCGCGGCGCGATTAAAGAGGCTAACGTGGGGTCGACCGGAATACCGGTTCGCTACCGCGGTTTCCCACCGAGGTAACACGCCAGGACATAGTTTTCTTTATTTCCGTCGTATTCTCACACACGTACATACGTATATGTGCATATGTGTGCGTGTGTGGAGAAAGGGGAAGGGAGAGAATAGGTCAAAGCCTCTCGCGGTTTCCCGATCCCGTTCGACCGATACGAATGTGTGGGATTAGAAGTTTTAAAACCGGCCTTATTTATACGGCTATTTCTTTACAGCTCCTTTATTGATTCGCGATGCTGCAACGAGTTGCTTATAAAATGTTAATTAAAACAGCAAGTACAGTATAATATAGTAATATAGCAATAGTAATACCTATTTGTTTCATATCTCTGCATTTAAAGCCACAATTTGCTTATCTTATCGTAAATAAACTTGCGTAATGAACTCGCATACAAAATTTGTGCATATTGTATAAAATTATATAGAAATTTCGATATCGTTATTTTCCGATCTGGATAATGCAATTTTACATTTTGGTCTATTATATCTATACATGATTAAATTTAATCTATTTGTTACGATTCTGATCTAATATATCAGATAGACGGACAGAGCAAACAAATATTATTTTTAAAATATTATTTTTTTTCAATATTCACTCCTTCATAGTCGATACCGAGGGGAAGGAAGATGGGCACGGCTATAATAATGCAATTAACGTCGTTGTAACGCTCGCGAATAATAGCGGGGCAATTCCTTTGATACCCGAAGTCGGGTACGCAGAAAAGAGTAGCTTAAAACAATAACGAGCGTTCTTGTTTCATACACATACGTGGCGCGACGCCATAAATTGCGGCGCGAGGCATGCCTTATTTTTAATCGGGATTTAATTTGGCCGCACCGGCCCTTTGTACGTTTCTCGCCGACGCCACGAGGTGAAGGCGGCTTGCGCTTGTTACGCGTTTTGAGCACTCCAACTCCAGGCAACTCCAATCGATCTGCTTATTCGAAATCGCAGTAAATATAGGACGTCTTTAGTCAATTGCATGTCTCGACGGAGGCGGACAATATAAACGAGCGGGAGGCATCGAGTTTACCAAGTAGCCTCCCCTTAACACTATTTGTAAACAAATTATTAAAGATAGCAATAGGTATTCCAATGTTCCGGTATCTTTGGATGCGAATAGTCATCCTAATCACAAAACTCGTTTCTTCAATAAAAAGAAAGGGTTTACATTACATATGAGAGGAATTTTACAGGAAAAATGAAGAAGGTATATTAATGTGAAGTAGCAATCAATATTGTGTAATCTGAGACATGTACGTGTACATTATGTTACGTTGTGTCATGTAATGCTAATTTTTCCTTCTTATTTTTCATTTGGTTTTATTTTCAACCGGTTTCGCATAAATTACACGTATCTGATGCACGATTGGATGTCGCTATCGTTGACAATTCTTTATCGACATGCTTAATGTATAAATTGATGATGTTCCGCCACGGACATTTTTAATTTATTATTTTACGGTCGTATTAAATTCGTACGGGATTCAACGACGTCGGGTTTCTCCTGATCGCGATGCCGGGCGGACGATGACAAACAATGAATTACGTTGCTCATCTGTCACTCGAAACCTGCGCAAACGGAATCGGGTGTCCGTTAAAGTTCTCCTGAACGCGTATCGATCGGATGTATAATTAACCGGCGCGCGCGCCATCGATCGTCGTCCACGATAAAAAGAACGAAAATCCTTGAAACGCTCGAGGAGCGGGGGCCGGCTCCGATCATTTGACAAGCGGTTAAATCATCGGCCGCGCGACCGGTGGAATATATCCGCAAAACAAGAATCTTGACGGGCGGGTGTCAACGGAGCGATAGCTTTCGTCGTAGGCGCGAACGCGGGAGGCGATTAGCATTTCTCATTTGCATATTGACGGGATTTCTAAAAGTTATGAATATTTTATGGCGCCCTCGCGCGCGTTTTCGTAGGTTCCGCGGCACGAAATCACCGCCGGCGTTGGCAAAGCCGGTTGACGGCCGCGGCGAAAACGTCGCCGATTCGCGGCGCCGTTACGCTGGTCCGTTTAATTGCCGCGCGTCAATATCAGGGGTGGACATTCCTGCCGGCCGATTGCCTTATTGCGCACTCCTATCAGCCGGCGTCTCTCGCGCGAAGAGAAAAATACTTATCTAACGCGCCTCCCTCCCACTCCCTCCCGCAGTGCAGCGTTTCGCGGCAATGCCGACGACCAATCGCGGTTAGTTTCCGGGTGAATATCATCGGCCGTCGCCGCCGGTGCTGCGTGCGTCTTGATATATGCACGCAACGAACGATAAGGTCGAATCCTCTGGCAAAAAGGACGCATTTACTACGTGTACTGATAAGAAAAGGGTGATACCGGCGGAGTGTGAACGTTTGAAAACTCTACCGCGAGATGGCAACAATATACACTTTACGATGTAAGCTGCAGCCATTCCGCAGGGATGACTGATCCGCACAGTTATTTGGTCCTAGCAAATCCCGACAATCACATACATTTACACGTCATATACCCATGCATTTCTGTTTAGTACAGTGCGAGAAATATTTGAAGAAAAAAATGAAAGCGCGATGCAAGAAACTTAATTTGAGAATAATAAAGAAAAATAAGAACACGCGCTTGTCATTTCCAGATAAACTATTGGGTTTCTTTCATCTTAAGTATAATACACAAAAATGTACTATTTTAAAAATTATTAAGAAAGTGAAAGAAATCTTTTTTATATTGTCAAATTGATTAGTGCATTAATGCAAATTTTCTTCAAATAAGTTTCATTTCTCGAAGAATTCGAAAACAAAATTTCGATCTGAAGAACACGCAGCCAATTAGTTTACCATGTAATAATAGCGGAAATTCAGAATTTCTGATTTTGCAGAATTTGTGAATTATTCAGAATTATTACGGAATCGCGGTCAGTTAAACGTGACTTATTCGCCCGTTTTATAAGTTACTATGCAAACGCGTGACTGTTACCAATCAATGTCCCGATTACCGGTACGCGCGTATACGTGCATGTATCTATGTAGTCTCGGAATTTCATTATCACGGCCGTAAAATGGTCATTATTTAGAAAAGTTTGGTGGCGGCGGTGGCGAATGAAGTCGTTGGAAATGACGATATTTATGCGCGGACGCGGTGCTACCAGAAGCGGGAAACGATAATAATTGACGGCGGTCTTTCCCGGTGGGCGAAATACGTCGCGTAAAAGACCGATGGCCATTTATCGGACTGAAAAGATCGGCCGTGGCGGTGGCGCGTTCCCCGCCGATGTTTTCGTCGTGTTATTAAAACTACGCGTGAATTATGCGCGCGGCATTAACGAGCGCCCGGAGCAACGCGATCGGATCGAAATCCGGCCAGCTCGGTACGGAACAATCGGAATGATCGAGTACTCGAGTCGTTTCGGTATGAAATATATCGGGCAACATGACCACCATACAGTCTAAAACGTACTTCTTAAATTCAACATTAACTGGAGTCAGGACACTATTGATGAAACGAAAATAGCCTGATGATACGCTAGATGATTCGATGTATTTTAGATTATCTTGTTTCTCATAAAGATTCAATGTAAGTTAGATAGCTGATTCCCTTAGCAAAATTATCAAGATATTTTATATAAAGTAATCCGATTGCATATAACAGACATTTTAAGAGACGGAACACTGTTAACCAAGATATTTTAGTTTTTTGCACGATGAAAAATTCGTATTGGTGAAAATATTTTCCTTGTGAAAGAAATTTTCGATAATCTGATATTTGAAATACTTTTTGATAAGTGTGATCTCTTTATGTAGCTTTACATGTTTAATTGACATCGCATGATATTTTAAATGTGAGTACGATTTAGGAATAATCGATCTTTCTTTTATATGCTGAGTTGAAGTTTAGATTGTAGAGAACAGCTTTCAATAATGAACGAAAGAAAATGACAAACAGAAGACTGTAAGGTGCTGCCATCGTCGAGTGATTTCGCGTGAAAAACACGTAACAAGTGATAAAAAAATGTTCAACCTTTGACTTTTTGCGGTATAATAAACCAGTAGTTTCTTGTGCAACTTGATGTTCGGGCTACCGGATATAACATTAATATGACGTAATAAACGTCAAGTGCAGTAGCCGACTGTAATAAATTTAGGTATAAATTTATACTGACAATTGCCGATTCATCTCCGTTCCGATGATTAGGAATAACTTAATTAAGCTCTTACATTTACACGTAAGAAACGTAAGAAACGTCACGTTTCAGAGATTTAAGACTTTCCAATTGTATTAACGCATCACGTTTACGGTAAGGGTCTCGCGTCTCTTTAGAGGAATGATAAAGGCTAATGCGTGTCCAAATGGTAATAATCGAGTCGGTCGAGTTAGCATTTTAACACAAAGACCTCCTCGTACCGTCGGACAATGCTATCCTAGATATATAAGGCTCGATTAGAATCACATTTGTAACAATTTACGCCAGAAAATATCAAAGGGGATAAATCGCATCCTACGACACCTGTCAAAGTCCTTCCAGGCGATCGTTAAAAAGCCGGCTGCGTGAATTGCCACGCGATACGATCGTCGATCGTGCGCGGTTGACAAGCCGAAGAATTCATTTCCGTCGCACTGTCGATCTTGCTCGTTTTCAAAAACGCTGCCGAGAGCTGGAGAGAAATCTGAGAAGCATAGGAAGCCGGGCGCATCGAATCAAATAGTGTAGCAATCGAAACTCGTTTCTCCAGAAATAATTCCCAACATGATAGCGGTGACGGGCGTCGCGCAGCGAGCGACGATCATCGCCGCGGCACGGATCGCTCTTAATCCAGGAATTCCTGTTCAGGTAGTCACAGACATCAGGGGATAGGTCACAGAGAGCGGAGGAGCTCGGGGGAGTTGTTGCAGGCTGCACGTACAACTCCGGGGCTCTTCTTTCTCTCGAAGGGCGGAGCACTGTCCATCTACCTGGCTGCGACCGGGGGCACAAACGTAAGGCATTCTAATAATAACCTATGGGAACCGCGTTCAAAAGCGTGTCGGGGCGCGGGGGAAGAGAGAGAGCGAGATAGGGATAGGCAGGTAGAGGGAAAGAGACACTGCGGTGCGGTCGAAGCGGGAGATTGCGGTGAGAGGAGGATGGAAGAAGAATTAGAGGGGCTTAGCCTCGCGGAGCCTATTATGAGCGCAGCGGGTGTGGGTGGACACACCGATTGCGGCGCAGGCGAATCTTCGGAGAGGCCGAAGGGATAGAAGGAGAGGAGGAAAAGAGAGAGAGAGAGAACGAGAGATTGAGAGGAGCTTGGACAGATTTAGGCATTTTTCTCCTGATTTTTCTAGCGCGCTTCGTTGAAAGCCACCTGTCGATATTTAATGCGATAATGTCCCGTCGCGTGTGACCGAAACGTTCCTCCGCCGACTTCGATGGACGACTCCGACTTGACTGACTGATGTCCGACGTGTCGTCGTCCGATGGTATGGTCGATCATCTCCTCCTTTCTCTTGGAGAACCCTCGAGAAATTCCCGTGGGCGCGGTGCCGAGTTTTTTTTTCCAACGTTGACAGTAAATCCACTAACATGGAGAGACCAAACGGCGACGAGTATCGTAGTGCGGACATCCGAATCACTAATTACTAATTTTCAAAAAAATATACGATAATCCGGTTTTCTATCGCTTTTTCAAACTTTTTCTTACGCAAAGCGTCCAAGATCGGACACTTGTAAAACAAGCAATTAAAAGAAGATAGTGTAATAAAACGTTGCTCAAAAATATGATTTATATAATATACATCTGTAATATATTTTTGTGCATGTATTAATTTTAAAAGTTCCTAAAGATCGTTCGTACCTATATAGAAATTTTTTTTTAAATTCTTTGTGTATGCAGTTTGGTTTCAAAAAAGTTTATTACATAGCATTGGCACAGTTAAATTGTAATCTCAATTGACGCGACCTTATTTGCGAGAGACTGTCCTCCAAAGTGATGGAGTTGATCGAATTCGGCTGACGCGAA
The DNA here is from genome assembly GCA_011636635.1 of Tetramorium simillimum. Taxonomy (NCBI): domain Eukaryota; kingdom Metazoa; phylum Arthropoda; class Insecta; order Hymenoptera; family Formicidae; genus Tetramorium; species Tetramorium simillimum. The sequence goes on along the minus strand of VBVQ01000148.1, from coordinate 38,586 downwards.
GCGCTTGGGGAGGATCGGTGCATTGCGAGGGCGGCGGCGATAGTCCGTCTTCTCCGAGAGGCCGCCGCCAAGTCGTTTTTACCCGTTCAAGTGGGCCACGACCGCGACGGAAAGGGCCGCACGGGACGTGTGAGGTTTTAAAGAATGGTTTCCCGTGGCGCATCACTCTTCCGCGCCGGTTAAGGCCTCTCCTCGTCGTTTTATCGGCTGTGTTTACACCGGCCCCGGATGAATCTTTTTCGGGGAGAACTTCGCCGGCGTGTCGGTGTCCGTTGGAGAAGAACGATCGCCTTACCGCAGCCAGATAACTCACCTGTCCAATCGCGTCAAAACAAAGAATCGCGTCACAGATGCGTCACGGAGACCGGGCAAAAAACGCGCTTTTTAAAAGGGATCACGTCACGCATGTAAGTGTTGGCAAATCACCGTTGCACCATTGAACACACCGGACTTCTTGAAGTCGCCGTATCTTAATCGCGATGTCTTGACTTTCTAGAGATACGCTTTTTCTCTCCGAAAAAAATTTGCAAAAATTGACCGAAAAAATCTCTTTTATTAATATAATATGTTTAGTAATTGGAAAAATACAAAAAGTAACAAGTACTTAATTATAATAAAGTGTTGCGCGCGCGTGGTCGCAGAGTGGCATTACCAAATTACAGTTTTGCGTTCCAACGTCAACGATAATCGAAGCATGAGAAACCGTAATTTGCATATTTACCGTAAAAATATACGCGGCAGCCGAAACAGATTAATCAACACTGTAGACGCGGTGAGAATTTTTCAACGTACGACGGACAATGTATTCGTCACTCGCGTATCTGATGTCGAAAGGCGCTACGAGCTGTCATCGATAGACAAGACCACTCGGAGCCGTTTGGGCTGGTATCCACGCGGTACTTGTATCGCTATAATTCACTCTCGCATAATTATGGGATAATCTCTCTCTCTCTTTCTCTTTCTTTCTCCGGTCATTTTTCCGCCTTCCGTTTTCCCTCTCTTTTTCTTTATCGGCTTCTTCCCTTTGCCTTTACCTTTATAAATCGTAGCTGGGCGGCCATTTACCCACGGCGTGCAGGTATAAGGCGCGTGTCACCTGTTTCAAGACGTCTCGTAAATAGCAAAAGAGTAACATCTTAAGTTCGATACGCGATTGGACCTCGCGTTGGAACACGCGACGATGACTGATAGATACGTTCGATTTTTTTCCCGGGCAAAGATCAACGATCCCGGATGTGGCGCTGCCGATAATAAAAAAAAAATGTATTTAGTAGACGCTTATGTTTCGATCTTTCTATATATTATCTTTATAATATTTCATTCTTATTTCGTTTAATCATTTCTCTCACGATACTCAGCTCACGATACTCTCGTTATTACAATCAGTGCGCTTTGTGGCGGAAAAATTATCATTACGCCGATAATAATAATAATAATGTTAAACGATGTTCACATCCCGATTACGATTTCTTATCGCGCAACCTATTTCTTCCGGGACAGAAAGAAAGAGAAAGAGGTACGTTTCGAATCGCGAGTAATTAACTTGGCCGCACTCGTTCGCGACTCGATTTCGTGGCGTCAGGTCGGATAATCAATAACGCCATAACGAGACGGCGAGCGTAAGATTGAAACGTTTCGCCGTCACGACTGCGCGCCTACTCGAAAAAGGAAGAAAGAGAGACAGAGAGGAACAGAGAGAGGCCGGACGCTCTCGACAAACGACTCTGTCAGATCGATGGATCAGTAAATGCCGCATCGGATTGTTTAGCGGAGGACCGGCTTGCTTTCGATAACTGCCACGCACTCCAGTCAGGATGAGTCCGCGTCTTTCGAAGTTCTCGAGGCGAAGGAAGAAAAGAGGGAGAGAGGGCTAAGTGATGGACGAATGCAGGTCAAACGTTTTTCTCAAATAGAAGTCGCTTGTACTTTTTCCAAAGGCTCGGTCTCTACGAAGTAAAGATTATTACATTTGTGAAGCCGGCAGAACCATTTCGGCAGAATCAAATCACACTTTTCAAAATATTTAATACTCATCATACTAATTTGTACCACCAAAGATAATTTTGTACCTTTTCCATTTTTTTCGAAATGGAGAAAGGTACAAAATTGTTTTTGGTGGTACAAATGAGTACAGAATGAGTTATTAGTACTAAATATTCTAATAGGTTTGATTTGATTCTGCCGAAATGGTTCTGTCAGCTTCACCGAGATATGAAGATTCATGATCACGATATTATCCCGATGTTCCTATGGCGTTAGGTAACCCACCGAATTCCCATCGAATTTTAAACTTACTCATCGATAAAAACTGAATTGCATGTTTAATTGGTACAGTAATTAGTACAGTAAACAGTACTAAGGTAATGTTAATATTCCGCGAGAGAGAGAGAGAGCACGAGAAAACAAACTGTCAGATAAATTATTTAAAAAGGTAAATGAACAGCGTTTCGCATTTTAATATAGAATATGAGATAGCCAAGTGGTAGCGCGTCTCACGGCACGCAAGAATTTCGTAGGGCACGCGCTCGTACGGATCGCGCGTTACGCATTCTGAGAACTCGAAAACAGCGTATTTTATTCACCGTTATCTCGCGTGTAACGTGGAAATTTTATACATTTGCAAGTGACGACGGGAACATGCAGTCATTACAGGGGTACGTGTACGCGTGCATACGTTTACATCGGCAGATTAACGATGCTCGATATTTCGTGGTTGATAGCATTTCTTATCTTCTCCGAGAACTAGACTTTATTGCATCAATTAGAAACTGTCTTTCAAAATTATTTTTCCTCTAAATAGTACCCAAAATTGCACTTGCATCCGTACAAATATAATTTTTTTTCGTAATATGCCTTTTTTTTACGCCGAGAGACACTGAGATCCGATAAACAAATACGCTTCGCAATCGATAAGACATTCTCAGACATGCAAACTTGACTATTCGAAAGCGCGTGCCTCGTACTTTAGGGAGGGAATAAAAAAATTCAATCTTTTGAGAAAATGCATGGGTTGAATCTTACATGCATTTAACTGATGCTGTGCGATCGGTACGGGAGATAAGACATTCATGAAAGGACATTAGTGATTAGAAATAGAGAAAAAAAACTATACAAAGTCAAGGCTGAAGCTTTGCTAGCCCTCTCTCTCTCCCTCTCTCTTTTTTTTCCTCCTTCCTCCGCGTTTCCCACGATATCCTTCTCCTCCTTACACGCCCTCTTACCTAATCGCTTTGACAGCGACTTGAGAAACATAATGAGACGCAGCTCGCATACTGAGTAGTCCTTAGTCACGTATCGGGATTCGAATCTTACGATATGTGCAAATAACTTGCGCTCGCGGAACGTTCATTCGTTATTTTCCGTCGTAAATCAAACTGCCCGTATGCATTTTCGCGCATTAACGAATTCTCTGGCTATAGATTCTGTCTTCTTATATGAGGATGCGGTCGTATAATTGCGAGAAAGAACGAGCGTGAAATCCTGAATTACTGTATCGCCGTTTAAAACGCGATAACTTACGGTTAATTTTGCGCCACGTACAGCTTTCCATTAAGGCGATTGAAGAATTTTTGTTTGTCGTAAAACTTGAAAGGTTACTCTAAACCGTGGAATTACATGTGATTCATCTTGAATAACTATTGAGAGAATATGAAGCTCTTACGTCGAATTAATTCTGGGTTTGCCGATATGAACATCTTCGACACGAATGCGACCGGTGCGGTAGGCTTTTCGGTGACCGCCCGGACCGCCTCGACGCAGAAGGATGAAGGAGAGAAGGAGAGATCTTCTCTGATACCCTGGCGACCCCAACCCTCCTGCATCCCGCGCGCAGCCGGCCTGCCAGTCATCTGTGAGGGTTTAGTCACATTGGAATTTCTCGGAGAATATTCTGTAATTCTCCCTCTCGCTCTCGCTCCTTTCTCTTTCCTTCTCTTCTTCTCGGTCTTTTACCCGATCGAAATATATAGTTCTCATATTCTTTTTGCCATGACATGCAAAAAAGCGAAATGGAGAAGCTTTTCGTATAAAACATTTTTCGTTAATGGCGAATACGTACAAAAATTTTATCTCCAAATAACCAAAAATACTATGAACAGAAAGGTTTTAATTATTTTAATTTTATTATTTTTCTAGGCTAGGTTTAGTTTCAAAAAATAAAAAGCAATCAATTTTCTAAAGTTAATTAGTTAAGAAAGAAGGAAAAGTCTATTTTCAACACGGTTCTATTTAATTTTTTTATCTACTTTATTCTTCGATAAATTGCATTCGTTTCTGTCATTCTATTTATTTATGTTTTTTCCATCTGGTTAATCGACTTGTATTTTTGCAATTGTGACTCTAATATCAATTTCTATCAGTGCAGCTTGTTCTAATTTTTAGAAAAAAAAAGTAAGTTAAACCGAGATTAAAATTAATCTGTATTATGGTAGAAATGGACACGAGTGTGTATCGCCCTCGGAATATCTCTGACCGTATTTCGAGAATAACAAAAGCAAAATGTTATTCTTTTCACCGGTCACCATATTTCCGTTATCTTTGATCGAGTAGTTTGATTGCGCTGCAATAATAAAAATCGATATGTCATTACGATGCAACAAGACGTGTTCATTCAAGTATAATGATGGAATAAATCAGTATAGTCATTACTGCTTTTGAGTCATCACTTATAGTTAACGTCAATTTTAGCTTCGCTATCTTTTTCCAAAATTGCTTATTATAATTATTTATAGGAAGATACAAACATAATATAGTTTGGTAAATAATTGACGCCTTTTTTCCCTGACAATTTATTTCAATTCGTCTGCTAAGATGGCATAATTATGGCATTTATCGCTTTATGATATTTATTCGCTTATCATGCTTACTTTTCTATCCGCGCACGATTATAAGCAAGACGGTGCAATGAGAATTTCAGTTTCATAAAGCGAGGGTAGCGGCGCTTAATGACGAGATCAGATTTCCACCTTCATTTCGGATGGTAATTTATGCTGCGCGCAGAACTCGCACGTCGCTAAGACGCCCACGTAACTTCGTTGCCTGTCTATCACTATTATCGCTAACACGAAAGCGAGCGAACGGCTCTCTCGTCCAGATTCGCTCGATCTCCTTCGTAAAAAGCATCGCTCTCAGGCACCGACGAGCACTCGATATCATTGGATTTCTACAGTTTTTTATGATGACTATCGTTTCGGTCGCACGTAAATCATAAATCCACGGATACCTCACCATCTAACTTTGACGATTACATAATCGGACGAGCGACTCTTTCTCTCTCTCTCTCTCTCTCTCTCTCTTTCTCAATATTTAGATAACGATCACGTATATTGTTGGCTCGATTATTTCATTTTTGGCACGGAAAAGAGAATTTTCTTCGATCACATCGTGCGATGCGATCTTACAGAGGGAGAAGGTCTTTCTCGTTCGATTCAGGGTGATAGGTGCGCGCGCGCGTAGTTCGCAAGGGCGAACTACCGGTTTAATGGGGCGCGGATGTGCGTTCATAGGGGTGTCGCATTCACCGGGATGATCGATCATGGGTTATCCACCCTTAGTTTGTTATAATGCGCCACGCAGAGTATATATGCGTTAGGTACCTAGTCGCCTTTCTCGCAATACCTTACGACGCCGAGCCCGGCAGCTTTCCTTTCGCCCTCCGAGCGCTCTCAACAATAAATTGCGTAGTTTGATATTAATATAGCGGCAATTGAATAATTGAATGTGGCAGCGCATACTAATCATATTCGATCGCCGACTTGTTCCTATCGAGTCCTAGAGGCGGACAATTACCACATGATAAATTTACTTTCGTATTTCTTGTCGTATGTCTTAACATAAGTTTGTCAAATTGATAGCTGATGACTCAAATGAGGTACATGTATGTATAATTCTTAACTAATACTAATGTGGCTACAACTAATCATTGAATCAGTCTATTAGTGAAATCTTTTAAATTTTTTTCACTTGTTTCACGTGTACGCGTATTAAATGGCTTTTGGTAAACCGCAATGTAAATTTTTGCTCTTCTCCGAAAGATATACGAGCCGTGCACTCGTACAATTTGCATGATCTGCACGAGCGATCGATGAAAGAAGTCTATGTAAGCCGCACGCCGTGACGGATAAGACACTCGTTCGTTACCGTGCGCTTTTAAGCGGATCGTTGGTTTACAAACAGATCCCTTTTTCTCACGGCCGGTTATTTCAAATCTTACGAGTGGCGACGCTCGAAAAAAAACACGCGGAGACATTGCGCCTCTCTAAAAACTATAAACAAGCGAGCAGAGAGTGTCGCTCGGTCCCAGGAAAACAAGTGGCCGAGGTCATCAGGGAATTTGGTAATTCGAGAACCTTAATCGGATCGGTGTTATGTTTCGCGGACCCAACAATAATGTTGCTACGAGGATCCGAGGTTCTCGCGGTGCTATCGAATATTTTCTTGCTACGGAACACTCCGTGCTCCATCAACAACATTGGTTACCACCACTCGTGTAATGAATTTTCACGTTTGCGTGTATTGAAAAACATATGCATTTTCATAAATGCGAATTCGTAAATTCGTAACGAAGACAACATATAATTATCTCTGCTGAACTGCAGCGAGCTATTTCGTGATGTATTGTTCATAAGATTATTCACATAAGATCATAAATTAAACAGTGTGTACAATTAACTCGATTATGTCATGACGAATATTTAATTCTATGTCGACGGTCGATAGGAAGTTAAACGGATTATATACGTGAAATCCTCGGGATTGTATCTCGTTTAATCCACGGTCCGCTTAAATGCGGATCATTTTAATTTGAGTTGAGTTAAGATGGTTTTTCTGATATCAGTGACGGTGTAATATTTCTTGCAACGTATTTATGCTTGATGATTAAAGCGCTGAAAACCATCTCAAATAATATCTTGGCATTTTGAAAGTATAGAGAAAATTATCAAAATAGAGTATTTTTACGATAGTGAATGTTTTTACGTTAAGTCTGAATTTATAATATTTATATCTATGGTTATATTATACATTAATATGCAATTTTAAATGATTCCTAGAAAAAAATCTAAAACTTTGCTATAAAAACATAAAGTTTGCGAGAGATTTTTATGAATCTTCGTACTTCTCAAAGTGAGAAAAGTTTATACTTCATTTTCGACCAACAGTCCAAATTAAACTTGCGAAAGAGCCTCCGCAAGTAAGACAGTGGACCTTCTACGAAATACGAACAATTGCAACGTGTATAAACGTGTTTCCTAGCTCCGTCCAGCTTAACTGTATAGACTTTGACATTGTTACGCCCCTTTCCAACACAATGAGAGAGACAGTAGGGATGTTTCGCAGAATTACGCACGAATAGTAAGCAGGTTAGGTTGCACACAATCGCATTGTATCGTCTTTCCTAGTGTATTAATGTACATTATTCGAGAAATTCCTTCTAGCCTAATATAATTCTATTTTGATAAACGTGTATGTACATTTGCATCGTTCTGACCGATCCAAATATGATCGTCGAAATCTATCACATATATAAAATAATATTTATTAAATTCTCACTGAGAAAGAGAGGAATTTATAAGATACAAATTGGAAAGTTACAATTTTATAATTTTGATTATTATTGACTGTGTATATTGTGCGGTTGCAGCAATACACATCTTATTTCATATTCTTTATATATATATTTCGTACTTTATTCTATCTTATAAATCCCAAGTTCTAGTTGTCAAGCACGTGGACGTAGAATACGGAAGAGCAGTGAGGGTGGCAGTTTTCTCGGCTCTGGCGACGTTTATCGAATTTTTCGCGGGGCCACTTAGATAATTCGTAGCAGGCAGGGGGCTTACGTAAGAATCGATCATTCTCTGGCGTCACGAGAAATTTAATGGCTCGTGGCTGGCGTGCGCGATCGAGAGAGAGAGGGGGGGAGGGGGGAGGGAGAGAAATTCTTCCCTTGCACTATTGACAGATGTACAACATAGCTGAATTCGTTTCGTGAGCTACGATGAAATAACAGGCTCAAAATATCTTTTGGATCCTGCAACTAATTGTAAGACTTTCTAACAATGTCCTGGAGATGCGAAACGTAAGGAAGGGGTGCAAGAAAGAAATTGGTGACCTTGTAATTTCTTTCTTTGTTTGGGATTACAATAAGCGATTTGTTGCGCGCAAGTATCAGTGCTATAGAATTCGCTAGTGCAGAATATTTACAATGCAAATAAGAAAGTTGTTTTTCTAAGGGATTTTACGCTTCGTCTTTGTTAGTCGTTAGTTTGGATGAAATCTGCTAAACAACTTTTCTGTGACTTGTACTGGAAACCATTTTATTACAAAAATTTATGTGCTTAATGTGTTTTTAAATCCTTATTTAGACGATATTTGTTATTATATACACACATTTCTGTAATTATACATTCTTTACGGATGAGTTCTCTTATATTTTTATTTGGTTGGCCATCTGTTTAAACATTTCACTTTTTTTAGTTACTTGTCAGAGTTTGCCGTATAAAGAAGCAAAGAAAATTAAATTTTTAAGATGAAGAATTAATCTTTACATGTTTGATAAAATTTTCCGTAAAAAGAAATTTCTCACAATCTTTGTATGATAAATTTTACTTGCAAATATTCAACATGATTTTAGTTGAACTTACTACAATCTTATTATCCACTTTATTTATCTGTATTTACCGAATTTATGAATTTCAGAATTAATTATTATACTCGCACTTAAGACTGCTAAGACTGCTAAGAATATTGAATTTACGCGATAGAATAAACAAATTAAATCCACGAAGAGAGAGACAACTCGTCTTGTCTCCGCTTGTCTCTACATACAAGGAAGACGCGTCCAATATAAATTCGGGAATCCAGGATTCATTATCCACTTCGTCGATGGCGTCCAACTCGGCGCCGCCACGTCGATCGATGGCTGCCGAATGCGGATGTGTCAATTTGCGATATTATGCGGAACGCGGCGTGTAAACGCGCGCCGAGGACGACGACGGTAGACGCGCGAGGACGAGCACGGGAGCGGCGGCGGCGGTAAAGGGGGGAAAGTGCGGGATGAGAGAGTCATAAAATCGAGCGAAGTGAACGCCAGGAGGGAGACACTGAGTGATGTCGGTGACAGGTCGCCCGCCCTCCTCCACGTCCTCCTGCAACCGCCTCCTGTCGCTATTACTCACCGAACGCCGAATACCATTCAAAGTTCGAAACCGCACGTTCGCGACCCAATTCCTACGCGGAGTCAGCTGTTCGGTTCATTCAAAGCTCGATCGCTAGCGCCGCCGGTGCCTGCCGCGAAATACCGGCTAAATTATAAAAAAATAAAAGATGGACCACGCGCATAGTCGCCGTCGATAATTTCGTTTATGGTCCAGCGAGTATGGACTTGTGTGTTGGACGAACGCATTGGCAGCTTTATTAAAACATTTATTTGTCTCTATTTTGACAAGTGTATTATTATTGTACAATTAGTGGCATCTCGATAGCTATTTATTATTATACATCACGTTCATCTTTTGCAAAAATACTTTTAAAGAAATAGATATATAATAATAGAAATGGTGGAAAGTACATATGTATATATAAGTGACTATTTGCTACGCATTCCTACACAAGCAGTGAAATATATAAACATAAAAAATTTTTGATACATAAATCGAATACAAAATCTCTTAGCCGATAGGAAAGTAAATATCGTATGCGATTTCTATCTTTAATTTAATCATTGTAAAGTGATTTTAACGTTTGTAATATCTTAAGGATAACGAAAAAAAAAAATACATATTTGTTATATTTGTATTAACGTTAGCTGCCTTTGGTTAGCCGAGTGATTTTCCTGCCGTCGCCAACAAATATTTTCCGACGGGAAATGATGACTAAAAAGATTTATTCCAGATAAGATTATGCAGGTCATTAGCGACATTAATCGGTGCTTAAACCTGGCAAATAAAATATTTATGGTACAGGTACGCCTGCGAAGGGCTATAATTTAGGGAAGAATTGTGAACTTGTTGAGTTGGGATCGGCTCTAATTCCGCAAACTAGGATCGATAGAAATTTGTTCAGGTGGCTGCGCCAGTATTTCACAGAGAAACGGTCTGCATGGATTCTCTCTCTGTCAAGACCACTCGCCATGCTGACTGTCAGCATTGTCCTGCTTTCGCGCGCGCGCGCGTGGACCGTTCGGTTCGATCTACCGAGCACCGGCACGATAGAAGCGGTTCTAAAAGTGCAATGTCAAATTTTACGCTGTTTGTGCGGCATCGATCACCGACGGCACCTCCACGCGAAGCGCTACAGTCAGTCGTATTAATACTCACGTCAAGTTCGCTCGGAGTCAATGAAACTGCAAAATTACTCACGTTTCACGTATTCTCTCTTTTCCTTTCCGTTTGTCACATACGTTTGTGTATTAAAAAGGAGCGGGAGGCGTTTGAGTCGCGATCAAACTTATCAAATTACGCGGATAGACGTTATTGAAAGACAACACGTGTTTCTCTGGCAAATCTCTCGGCGATCGTGCGCCTAATAGCGAGACTCGAACGGAGTATTTTTCGAAAGGTCCCGTTTCAGTCCTTAGAGAAGAGCGAGGCCTCGAGGCAAGGAGAGGGAAATGCGGCTCGGTCGGCAGCGTGGAATCGAAGCGACGGAGATGCCGGCGTATTTGTCGAATGACGCTCGCGTCCTAGCCATGGCCTCCTCGTCGCCGTCGTCGCCGTCGTCGCCGTCGTCGTCCGTCGCCGTCGCCGTGGTCGTGGTCGTCGTCGCCCGTCGGCGGTCGCGTTGGTAGTGGTGTAGCGATGGCGGAGGATCCGGTGGTTCGCGGTCCCGCCGGCGCGGCGCTGGGAGCGCGCGCGCTCTCGCCCGGGTAGCGATAGGCGGGCACAGCGGACGCATTGGCCGCTCACGGTGGGCGTGTCGGCGCCTCTCCCACTCCGCCGCGTAGCGCGGCGCTGATTGACAGTTGGCGAACGACTGCGGACGGCGCAGGATCTAAAACCGCGCTAGGCGCTGCTCTCCACGCTCGCTCGCTCCGCTCTTCTCTACCGCCGTGCTCCGATCTACACCCGGTTGCTTTTTCGTGGGGGAAACCTGAAACACGCATCGCCCCGTGGCCGCCTTCGACCGCGCGCCCGCCGCCGCTACGTGTAACACACTACGAACCTACCTACCACCTTCTGTCCGCCGGAGTTACGAGTGCCACACGCAGTAGTAGTCACGGTCAGGGAGGAGGGTCGCCCGCCGCGTCGTCTCTCGCGGACAGCTCTCGCTCGCGCGCGGTCTCCTCTCTCTCGGCGCTCGCGCGAGTCCGTACGATCCTGCGGTTTTTCGATCGTCGTCGTTTGCGTTCCGTTTCGACCGGCCGCGCGGATAGTAAACGTCGCGTCGCGTCGCGTCGCGTACCGTTCGTAGTCGGAGCACTCGCATCTCGTCGTGCGCGCGCGATTAATTCGGAAAGCGAGCGCGCGCGGGCCCCCGGTGTTCGAGAATCCGTGCGCGCGGCGTGTCGTCGAAGTAAAGGCGGCAACCTCGGAGTAACGTCGCCGGAGTAGCGCGAGAACCGCGCCGCCGTGTCGTGTCGGAGTAACGTCGTGGCAACGCCGCCGTCACGCCGTGTGCGTCACGCGCGCGTCTTCGCTCGCTGCCGCGAGCGCGAGGAACACCCGCGTGGTGCGAGCATCCACGTAGGTTGACTGTGCGGCGACGGTGAACGCGAGTGTGCGCGTCGCGTCGTGGCGCCCGTCGTCGTCGTCGTCATCCTCGTCGTCGGGCGTCATTGTGGCTCTCCCTCAGCTCGCTGAGTATACACGGTGTTGGTCGTGAGGAAGACTGGAGAATGTAACGTGCTCCGAATGCCCCGTCAGTGACCGTCGCGGTGATGATCGGTTGTGTGCGAAACAGTGAGTAGAAGACACGGGAGCGCCTGTCGCGTGCCGCGTGTCGCGGATGTGAAGAGACCCAGGAGAACCAGGAGGAAAAGTCTCGACAGAGAAGCTGACTTTGCGGGGCTACTTTGTGCCGCCCGAGAAGAGCAACTTTACGCGCGTCGTCTCGATGCGGCTGGCAGGCCTCGCCATCACCTCGTGCGCGTACGCGCTCTAGGTGCCTCTTCCACCGGCTAAAAACAATCGGCCGTTGTTGGTATCGCGCGCGGAGGTCGAACCACGTGCCCGCGCGCAGCGGTACGCTCTCGTAACATGCGGGATTGACGTGCGGAGAAGCGACTGCCGACCGAGCCGAGCTGGTGCGCTTACCCGGAGGATCGACCCCGAGGTGTGCCGTCGCCGCAACGATGATGAGGAAGCACGTGCACCCGGCCCCAGCCGTCGTCGTAGCCGCCGTACGAGTCCCGCCGCAAACGATACCCACCGCCGAGCTCCGCTGCTGACGCTCGTCCGCTCGACAGTTGGAATTCTCAGCGTCGGCTGCCGTTTCGTTCCGAGCGACGCCGTCCTTGCGTGCGCGTATGTGTGTAACTTTTCCAAATACAGAGGACGACGAGAGACAACAAAAGGGAAAAGGAACCAACGGCGAGGCGGAATTTGCGGAGACAAACGAAGGAACGAAGAGAGGGAGAGAGACAAAGAGTAGGATCAGAGTAGAGCGGAAGAAGCGGAGCAGACCGACGGTTGACAACGCCGAGTGATCGCGCGGCGTTCCCCGACGGCTACTTCGGAAAGTGGAAGAGAGCGAACGCGCGAGGCTTCGTCTCCCGTCTCGTGCCGTCGGCCGCCGACGGAGCCTGGGTCGGAACCTAAAACTCGGAGCCCGGAATTCGGGGCCCCGTCGTCTCCCGTTCTCCTCCGTCGGGCAACCTTATTTTTTACCGTGAAAGCCCAACGTCACGCAGCGCGTCCAAGCATTGGGCTTAAGCGCGCTATTACAGTGCTGAGAAAGTGTAGTGAAGTGTCGAGGCTCGCTTGCTTACGTTGTGGGAAAATACAGCCGCTACGGTGGCTCAGCACGCAGAGTTCCCCGGCGCGGCCAGGGCGTTCATGGCGCAGCCAAGGGTATGTTTCGCACTTTGCACTTGTACACGACTTTTCCCTCGAGACCCGCTAGGCCGTGTAAAATCGAGGACGATCCGGCTTCGCTTCGAAAAGAGAATCCAAAAGAGAATCTTCGAAACATCTTTGAAAGAATGACGTAACGCATCGACGTTTGCGACGGAAATTCCCGGCTCGTTCCCGCGCGGAGTGCTCCGAAAACGTTCGAGTGACAATTTCGCGAGATTCGAAATGCCGTTGCAGGAAAGTTTTGCCCTTCTCGCGTTCTTCACATGAAACGAGGGTGATGGGGGGAGGGAAAAAGATTTTCGTTGCGCGAAAGTGATTGATTGCCCGTTGTTTATGGATGCGCTCGCGCGACTCGTAAGCAGGAAAGACTTTTCAAATTTTCGTGGACGCTGCTACGTTTCTTTCGACGATTTCTCGTTTTCCGAGACTCATCTAGGAGTCAGCGTGGACGCGCGTGAGTCTGTAGACCGCGAGTGTGCCGCTTCTTCTCTCTCGATGCGTCGCGTCTCGTAGGAGGATGCGGCGAGGCTCGTCTTAGACGCGCGCTGGTGAATTTGAATTGAATATCGACGCCGCGTCGAATGGGAATTTACATGTCGTCCGCCTCGGGGGGCTTTGTAACGTCGCTTACAACGCGCTGCGACGGCCGAAGAAAGAGAAACGACAGTCGCACAAAGGGGCCGCTTTCGGGCTCGCCGAGAGCGAGCTTCTTACGCGCGAAATTCACGGGCGCGTCGCGCGCGCCCGCGTCACCAGCCTCGCCGGCGTATAGTATGTACAATTGTCGCGAGGGCGGCGGGAGAACGGGAGAGAAAGAAGAGAGAGAGAGAGAGAGGTAGAGAGAGGCCCCCGATGAATCTGCCGCGAGTCTTGCGGGCTCGTTTCGTGTTTACGTGTCGATTACACACATCGTAATCGGACGACTTTGACCGCGGCGTAATTACGATAATCATAGCACAACACCGGGGAGTAAATTTCCTCTGGCCTCGATTGTGAGTCGCGACGACGCCTCACGCGCGCTCGTCGGTCCGCCCGGCCGCTGTACTTGCGCTGAAACAGTCGTGTTGTCGGGGATCCAAGAGGTTCCGGAATAGGGATCGTCTGTTGAATATTTACACCGAGACCGTTTCGGAAGCCCGCCGCGCGAAGAATCCTCACTGATTTCAACTCACGCTCGCGCTATCATAGGCCGGGCGTTCACAGGAGTATTCACTTCGGGATTCGCATATTGTTTCCGCATATTGCCTTTAATCGTGTTTCACGCGCAGATTTATACGTCACGTTTCGAAACGGAGAGCGTGTTTTGGTTAGGACTTCGGAAGCGGCGCGGAGCCTCTGTGAATTTTCCATTCGCTCGGGTTGCGACGACAAAACGCACACGACGTTACGGACGCTTAATTAAAACAAGCGGCAAGTTGACATTCCGTTGTTGTTCTCAATGATGAAAGGCATCGCCACTCCGAAACGCGTTTCCATTCACCGTGTCTCGTAAACATTTCTAACGTGTCGAAAGTTAGGCGCATTATTTCTTCATTATTCCGCACTAACGTGATAAATAATTGCGATATTATTCCAGTAATAGATAGTTGTCTATGATAATTCAATTAAGTATCATTGAAATCCCCTTTTTACAATTTAAGCGCCGGGAGTGACACGAACTTAATGAATCATATTTCAACAAATCTGAGGTACTATAGTAGCGCTTGTCATATAATCATATAATAATGCAAATTATTCACTCTTTTCTCTTTAGTATTATGAGACTTCTCAAATATTCTTTTAAATGAAAGCTAAACTTGTTGAAATCTATTTCAGCTTTTTATATCTAGCTCTATATTTTCAATTTTACATAGCTGCACTCATATAAATTTTAAATTAAAATTTATCACAGGGACCGCAAAATTTAGTATCGCTTTTCGAAGAATTAATCAGGCTCCGCGTTATTTGCGGTTTCTTGTTCACGCGACAGTCAAATGCGACGGTCACTGCGGGACAATAGCCTCGTTACAGCTTTTTTACATTCGCTTACGTGAAATCTGTCAAAAAATCATACGCACGCGTTTATGTCCAGAGCGCGATTTATGTATCTAACGTGCGTCCAATGCAGAAAAATATGAATGCAATTATTGCATCTTCGGATACGCGGTTCAGTACAAGTGTTTTTTCAAGTATTTAATGTTTAGCATTTTATTTATATATTATTTGCATTGATCCGTTGCGTGCTAATCTTTACGGTTACGAGATACGTTTCTGGCCGTCGGACGTGTGTAACACGTTTCTTTCGCAATGTCTTTTTCGGTACGCTTAAATATTTTAAATAATTACGTAAATCCAATTATTGCAATACCAAAATAACGCGCGAAAAAAGTTTTCTTGCTTTCATACATCATGATGTATTGTTGGAAAAATTTTTTACCTTTTGAATCATATCGGGTGAGTAGTAAATCATATTTTCAAAGTAGACTGTTACAACTCACGATATCCAGTTTTCATGAAGAGCAACATTAATATTCATGTCTTTTTTTTTTTAAATGTTTTTGCGATAGAATTGATGCATTGTGGATTAATGTCTGAAATGTGCGATCTATTCAAAAAAGTGCTTTTTTTTAGCTGTACCTGAGTTGTTTTGCCGATGCGAGATACTCAACCTATTCAAATATTTTTCTCGTTTTATGCAAATGCGAAATACTTGATGAACTCGCTTCGATCCAAAGTTGCGGATTAAATTCGATCGCATTGACACTTTTCGATCATTCAATGAGCACCGCGTTAAACAGGCCGTATTGATTCCGATAACTGAATCCATGCAAAAGCAGTGCTTCTCGCGCGCCGATAACTGCTCGCATGTTTACACGTTTCACGCATGTGGCATTGTGATGCGATTCATATGCGACTTTTTTTTTCCTCGACTAAAGCTTCTTTTGTTATGATTTTACTCCAACTATTGATGAAATACCAAGACTTTTCGCGTACTTTTGTTTTTCATTCCGTTCAGTCAGTTGCGCTAATACGAACAAGAATTAAAATCGGTATAACTTTAGGTTCTCCATTTTTTGACGTAATATATATTTCTCCGCTATAAACGCGCTTGGTATGTTGATTTTCATGTTTCCGTTGCCAAGAATAAATGTGAGTAATACATCCTCAAGGTGTTGATTGTGTTTTGCTCTGAAAATAGTTCCGAGTAAGCCGGATATAATGAGTGATTGACAATTTCGGGCAAATAATATGTTTGTGTCCGACGCCCGGTACCGGCGTCTCAATCGCACCCGAATCGTGCGGAGCGATCCGCGCGCTTTTTACCGCTCAATTCCGCTTCATCCCGTCGCTCCCGGTTGCGCTTGCAAAATTGCCGAAACGTGCGTGCGTGTCTACTTCAATGGATCGCAAACCTCTTTTGCGTGCAGCGCGGAGTATTCTTCGCGAGGTAAATCGAAGAAAGCGAGACGTCTACGGTCGAAAGCTCGATCCTTGACAGGTGAATTTTTTCAGTGTCTTAACGCTCCGTTTGAAAATTGCAAAATATTGACAAAATACGACAGGTATTTTGCCAAATGTGCGACTGTCGAAGGAACGCAGTACTGAAAATTGTTGTCTGCCAACTAACGATGGCAAGTATTGGGAATTCAAACGGCTGTAGATACGACGATCAAATTTATTCGGAATTACTGGCGGTTTTTTCGACTTTTAATTTTATTTATCTTGTGCTCTTCTGTATATGGATTGTTCTAAAAATCTATCGATATTTGTTTTAATTAGAAATATGCAATTTACAAACTCCAAATTTTTGCCGCTAGGAAATACAAATATCGGCATCACAGTCTGTCTTTCGTTTCTTTCTGTAAATTTCATGTTTCTTTTTAAACGTCATTATTGTTTCACATTTGTGCTTTCGGAACCTCATCTCGTTAAAGCGAGCGATCAAGACCTGAGCAGCATCTAGGAATCAAACGAGCGAGAAAGGTGCCGATCGTTTCGCATGAGCGACGCGTACATTCCGCGGTGAGAAAATTCACGCAACGCGATAGCGCATTTCGGATTAAAAATTCCGACCGCGGGAATGGCGGACGGTTCTTTTTCGACGACGAGGACCCGATTTTTCGTCGTCCGTCGGCGCTGTACCGCCGCCGAATGAGCCGTGATTATGTATTTATGGGCATCCATCAATCACTTTCGCTCTCCCGATTGCGGATATCGGCCTTTAGCCTACGGATTAAAGTCGTATCGATTTCTCGCCGTTCCCCATTGGCCGTGCGCGCCGCGTCGCCGCCGTTTTTTTCCTTTTTTTCGTCTGGACAGTCGTTAGGCATATTCATGCGCGAGATAAATGGGCCTAACTCGGCTCGGTGCCCGCGATTTAGAGCCGCACAGTGGGCGCCGCCTCGATACGAGCCTAATTCTGTTTTCCGAAAATATGTCCGTAGCCGGTGTGACCGTTCAAATGCAACCATAAACTTCCTGTCAAACGCCTCTCAGATGCACGAAACAGTTTTACCGGCGAATGACTTGGAAATGGTGTCTCTCGTGTTGTGACGCGCCTGATACTTTCGAAGTACAATGTTCTTATATCTCGCAAACGTCAGAAGATGTTTAAATTTATCAATTTGCAATAGGAAAAAGTGGAAAGTTTATTTGTTGAACAAGTGCCTCGATATATTTAAGGAAAGAAAAAAAACTGAAAGAGGAGGAGCTCGCTATATTACAAAGTAGACAGTATAATTGTCATTATGAAGAAAACGTTTTATCTTAGAACCGCGCTTCGAACGCGGTCACGTAAGGGTTAACTGGAAACACTGCCGCGATTTATATCGTTGGATTTTCTATTTGAACATAATGAGAAAAGAGAGGAGAGAAAGAAGCGATACGAAAGATAGCAGGCGCGAGCCTTACGCGAGAGTTCTATCTGATTTTATACAAAGTGCTTGAGATAATTGAATTTCTAAGGAAACTAATTACTGCCATGTGTTATAATTATACTTTATGTATCGCATAATCATATGCAGTAGTGAAAAGGAAATGTTAAATATTAAATGCTAAATGGACGTTAAACGTTAAACGAAATCAAATCGGAAATAGAAAGAGCTTCGGTCGAAACGGGATAAACATCTTTTACAGATGTATGACAAAATATGATATTGCAATGTTTTTTTACAAGCATTGATATTGATTACGAAAGAGTAAATGCGCACAAGAGCATCTTCTTTCCTTTCTCATTTTCATGTAAAATCCTGGCGATATTTTTCTTCTTCCGTTTCTTCTTCGCGATTAACAGAAAGAGTGTTCTTAAATAGTTTAGTATTGGCAATCGATGCACATCGGTCGAACTTTTATTATAAATTGTAAATCGTCATTTAGCGCGTTAAATAATAATCAATCTATCTCGATTATATTTGACGCCAGGCGGTCCTCCCCCTTGGTGAACGAGTTTTATTTTCATGCCGACACTAAATGTCAAATGAAAATTTCGACGCAAAAGTTTGTTTCGAAATAAAACATTATGGCTGACGTGAAGAGCTCGCGAACATGCTTGCCGATTTCGAAGTGAGTTTGCTCCACAGTCAAACGTTATTGAG
>VBVQ01000148.1:0-15000 GCA_011636635.1 Tetramorium simillimum | reverse complement strand
TGGCACGTAAAATGTTTTGATACTCCAGCTATTGTTTTAAAAAGAAATCTTTTCGTTTAAATTGTTAAATATATTTTTATATTTTTTATAGAGATTATATAATATGTTTGAAGACAAACAGAGTTGAATTAAATTAACGAGATATAAAGCCTAAATTGAAAAACAGTTTAAGGTGTTCATCATTTTCAAGAATTAATGACATCAATAATTTATATTTTGTTAAGAAAAATATGATAATGCTATTGAATATTTCATGATAATACATAATTTATATCGAAGTTATATTGTTAGTAAGAAAATGTCAGTAATATCTAGTAATATTAAGCAGAAAGTCTGGCTGCTGAATTATCGAAATATCGAAAGTGTATCGATAGTTTACTACTATCATTAGGATTCTCAATCTCGAATAATACTGACGTTACATTTCGAAGTAGCGTGTTCAGTTTTCCGTATCACGCGCGATATCGTTTTTGCGATACATTGCAAAGTCGAACAGAATATCATTACCATATGGTTAACTCGAGAGATAACCACGTTTCAACGAGTTGTCCCCGGCTTAACGATACTTTCCGTTTTTTCGCGATGACAATACGTTATACTGTTTTTACGCAAATTTTCCGCTTAAACTTGGTGGCAATATATATGTAAATTTAATAAGAAGCTATCGCAGAATTGCACGTATAAAAAAAAATATATATATATACATAAAGGTATAGGTAATTTACGCAATGAACTATTACGATATCGCAATACATACACGTATAACATTTCCTTTTATTCCTCCATCTTATTTTTACATTTTGTCGCAAACATTCCTGCATTTGTTTCTCCCTATATCATTATAGTCCGTGGCTGTATAGCAGCTCGTGCCACGCGCATCCTTCGTACAAGCTGAAACACGTCAATTGGCCGTTTTACGGAGCGGCTCGGCGGCCGTGTTCCGCGTGATTTATAGCCGCGAGATGCCCCGATTTCTGATGTACGTCCTAGAACGGGAGCCTCATTATTCCGTGCACCCTGTAATTTGTCCATTCGTCGTGTGCCCCGGTCCGACCCGAGCAGGAGATTCCACAACTTTCTCGGAACGCAGCCGCCGCTGCCGCCGCCGCCGCCGCCGCCGCCGCCGCCGCCGTCGCCGCTGCCGTGCCTCGTTCGACGAGCGCTTTCGGCGTGGTTACACACGTGTACGCACGCTCTCCCGTCGTCAAGAGGATCCTATCGTGTAGCTGTATCTTAAATTTCGGTTATTTTGAAGATTAATTGAAAGGCGTTGACGATAAATTCAGATTAAATTTTTTTTACTTCAAAAATTGCCTAAAATAGAGAGAGAGAGAGAGAGGGAGAGTTTATTTGCATTCGTTTTAAATAATTTCCAATACGAAATTTGAATCTTTAAAAATATATCTATCTTTCTTTTTTTATTTGAACTATTTCTGGGAATATCTATAAGCCACGTTTGTTTTTATCCACTGTGCTAAAAAAATTCGGATGTTAAGAATACTCGCGTCTATACGGAGTAATCCCGATTTATATTATACAACACGCGCTTGGTGAGATTAGATTGAGTCGTTTGATTGCAGAATCCGTAGCCATTTTTGTCACATGTTTCATCCGAGTCGATTAATTCGTCTATTAAAGCGCGTGGAGCTTTCCACGTGCGAGGAGATTGATGCAGCACATGCTCGAATGTAATGAGGCGCGGCAAAAAGAGAAAAAGTCAGGGACGTCTTAATGCATTTTATTGCTTGGGATGATTTTTAAAACAAGTTGCATAAATGTAAATGTATAAAGATGGATCTTACTAAAGAAACAAAGAATGAAAAAATATTTTATTAATCTTTGCTGACGCATACGTATATAAATAAACCTTTTAACACTATATTTCAATACTGTATTTTTTGCTAAATTTTCAGTAATAATATTTACGCAATAACATACTTATTTTTCAATATTTTCTTAATTTATTAATTAATGCATGATAACGAAAAGTAATATATTTAATGTAGCATGATGTCATAAACGTTTAAAATAACTTTAAAAAAGAATCTTGTCTCTGATGATTTTTCCATCACGACGTCGAGATTCTCCTAGTGAAGTTTTACGTAAGAACCGGATGTAACGTGAAGACACGAAACTAACCAATCACTGGAATCTTGCGCGGCTTATGCAAGGGGTCGTTTACGGATTAGACGTCTCGCGAGTCTTACGCAAATCCGAGCGACAATTTATCGCCCGACAGATGGAGAAGCACTGTCGTTTAATTATCGATCGCTCAGTAAAATAATAAGAAACACCATAGATATCGTTTCCATGATTGTCGATTTAATTGACGTACCTCTGGCTTCTGCGAAAAAATACGCATAGTTGTCGTCACCTTTATGCTACGAATGATTTGCAAAAGGAATGCAGTGACGCGCGTTTCTTTCGTAGGTTTTTTTTAGATTCTTATTGATTTACAGAGTATAAAGATTTTAGAAGCTGTGAGAGAGACATTTCTTATCTTAATTATTATTTATAATTCTGTATTTGAAAATAATATAAGCCAAGAGACTTAAAGGAGATTTCAAAAAGTTTATTTATTTTATCTATTGTACCTATTGTGTAGAAATTATTTGACCTTTGACGGAAAATTTTCTTGGAATAATTTACGCTTTTGGTGGAAATTTTTTTATTATGTAAAGAAATTATCTGACATGGTCAGTAATCACCGTCGATTGATATGCGCCTTATTATCAGTAACGAATCTAATTATCCAGTTGAAGTTGAAGTGCTTTATAAGCAGTTGCATTAAGTGATGGTAAATTGGAATAATTGCATTATTTTTAAATCGGTTTCTTTCTGGCTTTGATTTTATCTCTTTCTCTCCAGCTCTACTTGCCATTTCGATTATTCGCGTTTTTTATTTAATTATCACGCGCGCCGGTGTCTTCTCGCATTCGCGACGAAATTGAAAGACATTCTCAAAATTACTACGCCGCGAACAAAATTAAGCCGTGAAAACGTGTCGCTGTCGTTTAGCAAATCGTAAACCACGGCACAGCATGAAATTGACGATGCTCGTGCGCAACAATAAGAGTCAGTAGAAAGAGAGCGCGGGGGAGGCATAGAGAAAGAGAGTGAGAGAGAGAGAAAGACAGAGGTGGGGAGGGGAAAAAGAGGGAAGAGGCGTCGATTTGAGGGGCGGAAACCGCAAAACCGCAAACATCCCCCGTACGGCGTACAACAGTCCAATCATATCATTACCTTTTGCGGTCCCGTCATTCTGACACCTCGTTTCTGGCCGTCGTTTGTCATCGACGTTGCACTTTGTTGTTGCGCCGCGCGCGACCGCGTTTTCAAGAAACGCGCACTTAAAGTGCCGCCACGTTCAATCGCAAAGCCCGCAACGCGCTCGGTGGTTTTCCTGACCGCGCGTAAAAAGGGGAAACTGTGGCATCCGATTGGCTTCGCGAGGCCTGAGAAAACGCCAAGCGAGATCGGTGAGAGATCGCGAACGTTAAGAATCGAGAATCTTATTCGCGGGGTTTGTAAAAAAAAAAAAACGATTATTTTGTTCCGCGCGATTTTTTTTTTTAGCGTTTCCTAATCTACCGCTCGAAAACGATCTCATGAATCGCGTTAGCCATCTTTGGATCTCATTAGAGACGTAAAAGGGAAACAGAAGAGCTTTCAATACGGCCGCGGAGCGCGCGAAAAATCTAAATTAACAATTACCGCGCGACGTTGCGTTAAATCGATTATCCGGTGGTGGACGGACCGGTGGTGCCGGGGATAGAGCCCGAGGAGGAGCCGCGGCATGTGGAGGCGATAGAGATATGGACAAGGAGAAAGCAGAAAAAAAAAGGCTGCTAGGTAAGACCACACTGCGGCGGTGGTGGCGGGCGAAAGGGGTAAAGTCGACGGGACTTTTTTCCGCCCGGTCGGTACCTTGGCTCTCGGTTCGTTCATTGTGATGGTTCGGTTCGGTTAGGTTGGCGCGCAGGAGAGTACGTTGCTCGCGGCGGCCACGTCAATTTGTCGAAATTCGTTCCGAATCGTTTTATGTCCGCCACGCCGCGAGACGCGACCCGCTACCATGCGCACACAACGCCTCCACTTTGGCGGCTACCACGTTCGCGCCGCTCTTTCTCTCTCTCTCTCTCTCTCTCTCTCTCTCTCTCTCTCTCTCTTTCTCTCCCTCGAACCTCTTGAGGGCCGAGACCCCTCTAAGGTTTCATCGCCGTCTTTGAAATTGTATAACCCCACGGGACGGGACGAGCCGCGAGCTAAAAATCCGTGTCAATGGTCACTTTTAACCGACGTCGTCATACATCCAGTATGTATGGAGATACAGTATATTTATTACATATAGCTGTAGACGTCTAATGATTTATTTATTTGCAAAACTTTAAGTAGAGATTTTGGATTTCGAAATTTTTTGCATTCATTGATTATTGAGGCCGAGTGTTTTTAAAAGAGATAAATAAATAAAGATAAAATTAACGTGTACATGAAATTTTCTAGTTTCCGTGACATTTTAGTTTTGTGTTGTTTGAATAGCATTGTCAGTTCCTAGTATATTCGGTAACATTCGTCTCAAATGAACGTGCATACAAATTAAATGCATTGTTTTGTGGAAATTTACTTTGCGGATTGTATTTAGATTATATGTACACTCTTATCATCTCTTGTCCACCTGTGTCTCTAATTTACATACGACTGATCGTTTGACTAATTCTAAAGTAAAATGTTAATGATACGAACGCAAATTAGAAGTTGATGTAAGCTTCGTTTAACTTCAAAATGACGTCAATTGCATTTGCATAGCTGCAATATATGTTCATCTTTTGCACATTGCTCTAAGGTTAAATTTCATGTTAGCGATTCAATGTAATGCAAATGTTAAACAGAAAAGTTCCTCTATGTGAGCGTTGCGCGTCACAACAAAATAATTGTATGTTATACCCACAAGTAAATCATTCCAAAACGTCACAGAATTGTGTCAGCTTTAAACCTCGACATTAAGCCTCCGCTTGCAACAATGTTGCACAGGTACCGGCCTAATCTTATCTTATCCTCCTAATATCGCATTGGTAAGCGTACTTTATGTGTAACACGCGCTTGTATATGCGCATAAAGGAAATTACGTCGCATCGAACGATACGACAAACTTTTCCCATTTTTTTCCTCCTCTCTTTTTCTCTCGCTCTCCCGCTCTTGCTCTCTCTCCCTTATCGAATCATAAAGATTTTTCATACCTACATAATACTTTTTTGCATCTTACATTTTTCAATTAGATTATAATTACTAATGCAGGCACTTTATGCTTTCCTCATTTAAAAATTAATGAATTGAGTGAATTTTACCTACATGACTCGCAACAATTTATTATTACTTGTACCGATTAGTAACTAAACTTTGATTAGTGTTTTTAGACTTGTCTGTGAATCTATTACGATCGATACAAACGTAAACTACCTAGTAAAAAGAACGATTTGTGACTGTTTTTATTATTTAGCATGCCCTACCTATTGAATTTGCAGTTTTCCACGAACGCACGTGTTGTTTCGCTCTGATAGTATTGGTAAAGAAGACCCGTTCTTCGTTTTTATCGATCATTCTTCGCCATTATTCAATTTGTGCCTGAATATACAACCGATGCGTGTTCACGGATTACGAATAAATTATGAATTGAGCTAAGGGAAAAATGGTAGAAATTGAACAATCTGTATTACCGTTAATGTCCCACAAAAAATAGAGTATAAAATTATTACACGTAAAATGGGGATGTTCGGGCGCGCGTTGACAAAGACAATGTTCGATTGATAGGAAATCGTATATTATTGAAAACGTATAACTATAATAATAATAAATATACATAAGAATTTGTAACAAGTACAAGAAGGAAAAATATAGATCTGCCAGTGTAGTTGGCCAGTGTTCTAGGTTTCCGCGCGTAACATCGTCCTTTCGCGCAACAAAATGCAGGGAGCGAAGTCTGACGGTCGTATGAAGGCGTTCGGAATCATTTTTTCCACGCGTACGGCAGTGAAGCAATCCCCTGCTTTTCGGTTAAGCGCTTCACGGCGGATTTCGCTTCTTCTGCCACCACGGTTGTCCGAGTTAATTGCGTCCTCGTAGCGCTAACAGGCGGCCCACCCTGTCGGTCACGCGCGGATAAGAGAAAAACGCTACGCGGATAAAAGAAAAACGTGCGGCCGGTCTACCGCCGCGCGGACGAGGACTTTGTGTCGATTCAGATCGCTTTTTCGCACGGGCCACGCCTCGGCGATTCGAGAAACGCTATTTACGGACATCCGGCACACGAACATCCAGAACACTCGCAATGATGCTTCTTCGCGGCAGGAATGAAGTCTTTAATGAGTGCACTATCTCGTCGTTTTCAGTCGTCTTATCGTCGCGAAGAAATGCCATTAACGCATATTTCTTTACATGTGCGGGATCCGCTAATTATATCGATCTCGATTAATTACATTCGTGAACGCCAAGTTTGTTTTGTTCGAGATTTTCGCGCCTCCTTTCGCAAGCGCCGACGCTCGTTACACAATATCGCGGGCATCGGATAATAATTTATAGCCTCTTCGCAGAAATGAATCGGGCCAGAAGCCGTCGGCCAGAAGCTCGAAAGATTGCGGTGTTAATTAGCATGCCTACCGAGATCGGCGCTGCTTTGCGAAACGGCGGTGCGGTACGCTCCGTTAGCATAATGCGTATCTGCCGCTCGCGCGCTCACCCGTCTTGCGTTATTCCCGTTATCTTTAAACGCATTCTCTCGCTTCTTCTTTCAGACACCCCCTGTTCCCGCTCCTCGCACTCATATTCGAAAAGTGCGAGTTGGCAACGTGTACGCCGCGCGAGCCCGGTGTAGCTGGCGGTGATGTCTGTTCGTCAGAAAGCTTCAATGAGGATATCGCCGTTTTCTCAAAACAAGTAAGTTTACACAACATCAAATGCATAGAGAAATAGATGCAATATTTATAGAGATATGTATAGAGATGTAATTCATGTTGTATCGTGAGCCTTATTTCACGTATACCTGCTCACTGTTTAGACAATCGGATTTGTAATTTTTTTTTTATTAATTTATAGAACAGCTTATTTCAAGAATCAAATTTATAACAATTTATAAATAATCGTATATGACCGGGATGATATTTTTTAGCTGCAAATTGATTTGCTCGAAAATAAATGGATCTTCTAAACAGGTGCAATGGCACAGTTTTGCGAGTCGCTCTTGGCGTATGTTTTAAGAGGTCGAAATCCTTGGACGAAATCCTCGCGAAAATTTTACGACTTTGTTCGCCGAACTGTCGCACGATTCTTCCGTGAGAGAATGTCCCGGAGGGATTTTCGATCCTTTACATGAGTCACGAGGACGCGCGTTTCGTCTCCGTCCCAAAACTGTAGATCCACGCACGAGACTCACTAGCGTGTCTTGAGCCTCTAAGAAGAAGAACCCTGCCTATCGTGGGACTTATTTTTAGGATTACCGTTGAGAGACCCGGGGCCCGGGTATACGGGCCCCGTTCGAGGCAGAAGATTCGTTCGCTCGCGCGCGTGAGCGCGTTTTTTCTCTTCCCTTGCTTCCTATTTTTTTCTTTCCCTCTAGCGGCTCACCTGAGGCAGG
The DNA here is from genome assembly GCA_011636635.1 of Tetramorium simillimum. Taxonomy (NCBI): domain Eukaryota; kingdom Metazoa; phylum Arthropoda; class Insecta; order Hymenoptera; family Formicidae; genus Tetramorium; species Tetramorium simillimum. The sequence goes on along the minus strand of VBVQ01000148.1, from coordinate 7,373 downwards.
TCCCCCCAAGGACACGCGTAGGTAACTCGAGAGCCTATGGGGCCGCATGCCGTGAAACGATTTGGACCTTTTAAAACATACCATTTCGCTGTCTGCGTGCCGAATCGCGCACGTAGGTCTGTTCGAAGGTCTCGAAAAGTGTGTACCGGTCGAACGCGCGTTTCCGCGTGTTTCCTACAGATAATTTGCTCGCCACAGACATTTACATCGATAACATGATGCTATAGCTGGGACGACTAATGTCATTCGGTAGAAAAGTAGAAGAATTAATTTTCTACAGCTGTGAAGGCGGCACCTTTTCTTTCCGCTCGGCTACTTCGAAGTCTACTTCAATGATATTGAATTAATTAACGATTTATGTAATTAGATATTGGTATATTGAACTATGTAACGCAAGTACATATAAACTCTCGCTTTATATCGTAAATAAGAAATTTTTCTGACACGAGAAACGCAATTAGTCGGAAATAGGTTGAAAATGATATTTTCGATAGAGCGTAATAAGAAAAATTCATTTCTTTCTGCCCGGTTTTTTTTTACGTAATTTTCTAGAAATATAGCATTCACGACGACATATATTAAGCCGAGGCGACAGAACGGGTAATAAAAATGTTATCGTGTTCGTTTGCTTATGGTGAAGCGATGCAAACGAATTCAGTACATTTAGATTAAAGAGTATCGGACCCATTACGCTGCATCGTTAGATAGCTGTAACCTCCAGTTAGTTTCACATAGCGTTATGCGACCGAGTCAATATAGCGGAGAATTTTGTGTATCGTGCATCATGTATCATTAATTAAATTCTTAACCGAGATCATAGATAATACGCGTTTTAACAGTGTCACTGCACAGTAGATATGCAATCGCGAGAATTTTCGCGAATGACTTACACTCACGCGATCGCGCCCGCGCGTCATTATCGCTGGAAGAAAAAGAAATTTGTCGAGACTTACATCTAAATATAGGGTGTCGGTAATACGGTAGCAGCGGCTTTGAGCAACGCTATGCCGAGATAACGATAAGAGTTAAGCCTCAGCGCGAGGTAGGATAAGGTGGCGATCCGTACGTATACATTATTTTGTCTCGTTGATGCCGAAAAGCACCAAGACGATAAGAACGCTCCAAATTTCCGGCGTATCGAGATTTTCGAGATAATCGAGCGCGTACTGTGCTTTTTTTTTTCTCTCTCAGCGCAATTTTTTTTCCTTGATAGAGGAAGCGGAACGTAATGAAATTCGCGAATCTCGCGTTTCTATGTTATTTATCTACGAGAGCGAGCGTCGACGTTATTATGCTGGTGTATACCGTCGAAGGTACCCCGGTGGCGTTGCGAAACTGACATGATATTTGCATCTTAATAAGGCGCACCATAAGGTGCATTTCAAAACGTGCGCCGACGGAAAATAATGCTTATGACTACGGAACGTTTATTCCGCGACGATACCGTGCGCGTGTACCGCCTCAATATGATGCGGCTTCTTACTCGAATATTTTCCTCTCTCTCTTTCTCTTTCTTCCTTGGCATCGAAGTTAGTTCCATGATTAAATCCGTAGAATATCGAGGTGGAAATTGACAGTCATGCAGACTCTTTCCAACTTTTTAATAACGATAAATTAATAATAACACAATCGGTGAGAAAGGAAATGGACAATGAAATGATGAAAAAGCACCAAGCAAAAGAGAAAAAATGCTGCATTTTATTATACTTGTGTTTAGAGTGTACATGATATCACCTGAAGTAGAACATCTGTTTAAGTTACTCATAATTAATTTATATTGATTAGAGATGATTAACATTGGTACACTCGATTGTTATCTTAATCAGATATTCTTACATTCTTTTAACGTGAGTAATACATTAATTTTTAGCGCTTCTCAAGGTTCGAAAATTCCAAGACTGTTTTCAATTTATCAAGTTTTGAACTTTATCGACAATCTTTTTAACAATTTAAAATTCGCTTATGTATTCATTTGAAGATACTTAACTGTCGAGTTTAAATCAGCCTATTCCATTCCTCTTTCTTGCGTGTTTCGATCTTGTCTAAGAATATTCCTAGGCTAACTCGTAGCTTCTTTTTTTTTTACGCGAGAACGCGTCTCGGATGTATCGTACATCTCGGCAAATCAACACTTGGCAAGTATCGATATTCAAGCGTGCGTTGCCTTTGAAGGCCGTCACTAGGCGCGTAGGTCTCTCACGCACACGCGACGATGCACGTCGGCAGATAAGCAGGTGACAATCCTCTTGCGGCGGTTTCCGAGGCGTGCCGTGTGAGCCGTGCCCTCGTACCCCTCGGTGTCCCCCTCGCTCCGTATATCGGTACCGCCGCGGCGATAGGGCCGTACGACAAAGGGCCGCATGCTGCGCGCGGGATTATTTCGCGTTTCGTTGCGTGCGTGCGTGCGTGCGTGCGTGCGTGCACGCATGCGTCATGGCTGCCGCGGGGCACGGCGCATGCGCGATCTTCAGTTGGGGCCCGACCACGGCGGCCGTCGAGTCGTGAGAAGCACCGAAGCGTGGAGAGTCGAGCCGGCGACGGCAGTAGGGGGGCCGGAGAGGCGTCGAGAGGGGCATGCGATGCAAGATGGGAGTGGGGAACTGCTCATTTTCTGCCATTGTAAATTGATCTATTCAATGGGTCCACTATTATCCCCCCTCGCCGTCCCTGCGGTCCACGCATCGTGTGCCCTATGGGGCCGCGATGTTCCAGTCTTCCGTGCCCCCCTCCTGTCCCCCTCCCTTCTACATTCGCTCTCTCTCTCTCTCTCTCTCTGCTCTCGCCAGGGACTTCTCGTCCTCCTCTTTCTCTACCTCGCTCGTTGCCTTCGACATCGTTGCCTGGGCTGCAACGTGCCATCGGTTGTACCCCCGCTGCGCTACGTTACGCTGTGCCTTTGTTGCGCCCTTTTTTTCACCCGCCAAAAGAGGCATCTCGCTTTTTTTTTTTTTTTCGCGATCATCACCGGCGACCGCGTCGAAAAATTTACTTGCGCTTCGTCGCCTCGCGGCCGCACCACCTTTACGTGAATCTAGCCGGCCAAATGAGCATCGCTCGGCTGTGAATAAAAGCTCTCTTGATCACTGCTTTTATCCACTTAAAACACTCGACTTTGAAGGAATTTCGTTGTACAAGGAAATCAATGATTAATCGCTCTAGAGATCTATTATTTCGCCATTGTTTATCGGAAATTTCACGAAAGACAATTAGGTATAATTATACGCGAGACTAAGAGAGCTATTTATCATTTCCAAATCATTTTTCGATTATTTTTAATATACATATATACGCGCCGCTAAATACGATATGATATATCGCTATTATTAACCTAATCATAAGCGAGATATTTACCTGTTGTTGTATGTAATAGTGTTTTGAACAATGAGTCAAAACTGCCAAAGCATTGAATACGGAGACGTGGGCGTGCATACCACTCGTCACGATATCTCGATTTCGTGTCGTGCTCACAAACACACGGAAAGAAAGAGGCGAGCGAGAGAACCGAGAAGGAAGATCCCGTAGCGATTTATTGGTACAATTAGGATGCACCTCTCTCCGGCCGTATTAAACCCTCATAAAATGCCATCCCCGCACTGATGGCGATCGCTAGATGAATGTATTCTATTCAAAGTTCTTTCTCTTTTGACATTTTTATTGACTTTCTTCCATTCGATTCCACGACTTGGAGATTTTATATATAAAAATGTTGTAAACGCTACATTCATAAAATTGTTTTTATGTTTGAAAAATTTTTATATGAAATCACTAATAATACGATGTAACATGGCCTAAAGAGTCAACGGGCCGTTACGAGAAATGCTGCGCCATCAAGATGCTGCGGTTTTGAGAGAGAAAGAGAGAGAGAGATTCGAGGTCAATTAACTAAACGAAACCCACGTAAAACTCGCCAGTGCGGATAGGTATTTGAACCGGTTTTCCATTATCTGTCGTTATCGCAATGTCATCGGCGAATTAGACTATACTTGTAGTGATCATTAAATTTTAATTGGAAACTTAATCGAATGTTAAAATATAACAAAAAACGGTACGTTTGAAACGGTATGAAATTTTAAATTAAAAATATTTAAATTGCATACTTGTCATTTTATTTAAAAAATTCTAGTCGAGAGAAAAAATTACGTCTCAGTTAATACGGCAATTAAGGCTTTGGCGTCGGTGCGAATATTTGCGAAACGTTAAACGAAACGGCAGGATTTCGATCCACTGTAAGTTTAGCTTTCTAGAACTATTTTGAACTGCATTTCCGACACGTTTCAGATTTTCTCGTTTTAATTGTTTCAACACCAGGCGTGTATACACGTTTAATTCTGTTGTTACGAGCCGCACGACTATCGCCGGCGGTCTTGCCATACTACAATTTCGCAATTATCGCGTTCTAGCGTAAATATCTCCCCGTTTTGACGTGTGCTACTACGCGATAGCGATCACGCGGTATCACGCGCTCTGCCGGTTCTCCTCCTCGCGACTCAGCGGCCGCTCGTGTCATATCGTTTGCAAAAACACGTGCCGTGTAATCATTCGTATCATTTAGTAGAATCATTTATTGGCCCTCATTAATTTAAATATCGAATTGTATTCAGTGCTACGGGTAGCTTACAGTCATGTTAGTTAATTAGAAGACAACATCTGAAAGCGGGCGTTAACATTTTGATATTGATGGAATGGGGAAAAGTTGAAAGCAATAGTTTCAAAGTTTATCAGTTTTCTCTCACGCATATTTTTATGTTTGAAAGAAAATATTGAAAACTGTAAAATATTAAATGTTTAGAGGGAATAAAGGAAGATTTATTATTATTCTGCAAACCTTGAAGAATAATTGCCAAATTTTTTGTGCGCATTTGGTTTTTTACGAACATTCGAAAGCTTAATATTCTTGACCATTTGTGCTATTGTGCAGAATATCTTTTCTCTCTCTTTGAATGCCGTTACCGACATTCGCAAACAAAAATCATTATGTTTATGGCATTTTTTACGTACCTATACACGATCTATACATATAGACACAATACGTAAAGAAAACTTTCGGAGATACTTTAATTCTATGCGAAAATTACTTTTTTTCGCAACGAAAAGTGAAGATGTAAAAAGGAATCAACTTTGTAAAAAAACATCATTAGGCTATTTAGGAAAGTCAAATCTCTTCTCTTCTTCCGGGAGAAAATTTTCTTTTATCCTTTTTGTTAGAGGATTTATGTCGAAGCTTAACATTTGAGAAAATCAGAGAAAGTTAAGTTCTTTTTCACTTTGACTTTAGAAAATTTGTACAAGATATACATAGTATTTGGCAGTACGTTATTATTTTTATAATTACTAAAAATTATGATATTATCGCTAGATATATGAAAGAAAGTTGCAACGAAAATGAAAACTAAGAGAACATTGAATGACTTTATTTATTTCGGTTTGTATAAAATGTATTTGAAATTGAACATTAAATGAAAAGATATTCTTTAAAGCTTATTAATGCTGTACAGTATCATCTAGGATTAAATATGTTGAGAGAGAAGAGAAATAGATGAAAAGAAATTAGAAAACTTTTCGCCCATGTCACGTATTCCGGTCTGCTTAGAATTCTCCAACTGCTCAGAAGGGAAGGGTTTTACGAAGGGTTTGAGGGGGCGGCAGCAATAGCAGAGGCAAGAGAGCAAGCAACAGCAGCAGCCTCCAAAGCAGCTGCTTCGTATATCTCTCGGCAGGATCGGCGCACACCACGTACGCAGTACGTGTGCGTATGTATTTTCCTCCATGTGGCATTCGTACGTGCACACGAGGTCGCCCCGAACAGACACCCCGCGTGCCGGAACGAGAGCATTCTCTAAATATTATCGCACAATATTTTTACCGCCTCCGCCGCGCGCTGAGTTATGCGCCTGACAGCCAGCGAATGCTGACGTTTCTATACGCATCTATCGATGTTTGTTTTCTCATCGAACATCCTCGCACGAACGGCCGATTTTCTCCGCCATCATTACGCGATGATACCGCACTTTTTCCTTCTACGGGGGCATACATCGCTGTTATCACTGTTTCTGTATCGTAATGAATTATTTCTTATATCATTACAAACGAATTTCTTCACAAGTTAGGCAGAATATACATATTGTACAATTATTGTAGAATTAAACGTTGACTAATTTCGTCGACTTTTTTTTTATTTAGATACTGTATCTTTTTGCTTCACGAATTGTTGCTAATTTTGTCATGGATGCGTGTCCTACGATTTCAGTCCTACGTGTTTGCACGTGAATGATTACTACAGTTTCAGGGAAAATTGTGTGCAAAGTAAGAGGGAGAGGCGCGCAGAAAACAGAATGGGCTGTTTACAATTTATAATCTTGTCTACCTGCACGGCGCTACCCCGCCGGTCAGATACCGTCGAAGAAGCGCGATGATAGGACCGTGTAAGAACCAGCCCTTCTTCCTACTTCCCTTACGAACAGTTGACAGTATTTTTGTCGCATGAGACGCCTTCATTATCTATACACTGGAGCAGAAGAACTCGAGGACTCCCATTCAGAACGCCGGCTCATGAATACGCGCGCTCTTACCTGGGAATTCGTGCGTGCGGACAATATTTCATTATCCGATCTTTTTCTCTCATAGAGGAGCGATGTTCCTGACTAAATCTCACATTTCTCGACTCTTTGGATAGTTTCGACGCTGTAAGAGAGAAGTCATTCAATCTGTCTGAGAGGTCTCGTCGTGCCTTTTCGGAACTGTTCATGTATTCAACCGCATGTAACAAATAATGATGTTATAATAATTTCAAGAACCTCACGCTAATCTTTCACGAAGGAAAGGTGGAACATGGGCGGAGACGAGTATAAAAAAATATGTATTTCTTTTCTTATTAATTTATCCTGACAATATATTTATATAGTTAGCGACTTTTCTTCAGCGACAAACGTAATTGGTCTCGTGAAGAAAAAGAAAGAGATAACGATAGGATCATGAAAGAACTAATCTGATCGTTCAAACTGAAACTAACGATTCTAACTTGCCTGCGTCGTGGACTTCATAAGATGTGTTGACTCGAGATTAGTCGTGCGATTTTTTCTCCCTTTTTTTTGTTATGAAATCCATGAACGCTAAACACAAAAGTAGTTTTGTTTCCATTCTGATCGACGCGCTACACGCGGCGCCATGAAAATGCCTGAGAATCTCACCGCCTTTCTGCTTCCTCTATCACTGTCTGCCTTCTCGATTTGCCGCCGGGATTCCATCGCGTTCCCCGACGCGTTTCCGTTTCTGTACGTACGAATTGAACAGTGGGGGTCCAATTAAGAGGAAGCACGCGAAGGAAATCGCTTAAAGAAAAGAGGTGGGAAGATGAAGAGGGAATGGGGATGGGG
>VBVQ01000147.1:75153-85164 GCA_011636635.1 Tetramorium simillimum | reverse complement strand
ATATATATATATATATATATATATATATAATGTAGAAAATTTCTTATACTTTTGAATGTGTAAGCAACGCACGCAAGAATTGTATATCAACAATTCACATTTATTCACTGTACCGTTGTCAAAGATTTCATAATATACGTTATATATAAGTACGAGTTCGTTTATATCCTTTCGAAGTTTCGTGAGAAATGAATGGTAGAGAGTAAGGCGAGCAGACTCATATATCAGAAATTCCCTTTTGTGCGCGGAGGGATAGTTCGTCTCGGCGTTCCTCGCTACCCATCGAAATACAATTCAATGGTTACTACTTAGCCTTTGTCTTAAGTTGCGCGAAATCGTGTCGAATAAATTCTCTCGCCATGATAATTACTTCTACATTATAGTCTCGTCATAATTAATGTAAAAAAAATATACAGTTGCAAAGAAAGTAAAATTGCACGTTGTACATCAAAAATTAGATATTATTAAACTGTATTTTTTTGTAAAAAATATATAATCCAAATTACGTGATTGTACATAATAAATATCTCAGACGAATTAATTTTACTTTTTTGCTTGTTCTCTACGTATATTTATATTTATTTCGTTTCGGTTTAAGTAATGAAGAAAATATATACACAGATGTATTATTTAATATAGGATCATGTATAGAACGAATCAATAATGAGGTCCGCGAATCAAAGATAAAAATTGATATTTCATTATTATTTCAGGCAGAAATGCTCGTAGTAAACGCTCGCAAAGTAATATCTTTAATGCTATCATCTGATATACTTTTAACTGTATAATTACTCACTTTCGTTCCAATCATAAGTAATAAATGTAAGTAGTAACGAACAAATAAACAATTTAAATGGAAGTAATTGAATCACTCATCTTGTATATCGCATTTCGACGTCCGACTTGTTAATATTGCTTCGTGTACCTAATTCGGTGCTTAATTCGTATACCGAATTCGGTTTTGAGTCAATTTGCATTGGCCTTGCCTCCAAACGTACGCGGGATCCACGTTCGTGTGACATAATACGGGCCCAAGGAAATTCAATGCGAGACGATATTGCCACCATTCCTTCCAGTTACATCCGGAGCAACTGTTTACGATTATAACCTCGTGAGCGAAATTTCGAGCTTAACGGTAGCTCTAGAGACGCGTATGGAGTAACGAGCGATTTTAGAGGTAGTTATAAGTGAGATGTAGTCGTACCGGCTGGTCGCTGTGAGGGATCGTCGATCGGCGCATCGCTCATAATACGCTACCCATAGCAGCTTCAATCAACTGCTAACAAACGATCAATTGAGGAAAAATCTCTGCGGAATATGTCTTCGTTTACTGTATCATTATTCATCAAGAAGTAAATAGAAAATTACTATCTTTTAAAAATAATTACTGCAAAAAGCAAATACAACGCTTTTATGTAATGACAAAATGATAAACTTATAAATTAATATTTTTTTTATAAAAGTAAGTTTAATCTTATAAAGTTATAGTATTGTGTGAAATATATCATCTACACGAGCAATAAATAACTTTCAACTTGTATCATGCTTCAATTACCGCCGATTCTTTAAATCCCTCGTCTTGAAGAGGTAAAAGGCGGAGAGAATTTAATCGGGCGTGCAAGGGTGAAGGAGGGGCGTCGGAATAAATATTCCCTATGAAGAATATCCCAGCGATAAATTGATGATAGATACATATATACACGGATTATATAAACCCGGTATATCTTTCAAGAATATTTTGCAGGAAACGAAGAGTAAAAATGAGCATCATGAAGTTGCAAGTATAACCCGAGTTGAAAATGTAATTTTTAATGCTTCTGTCAAGGACTTAGAAACAAGCTTAATCCTATCAGTAAAAAGGGTTTTGCGAGAATAGGGCGCGCAAGGATAAAAGCCCATTATTTATTTTCAGAAGTTACAGTGATCCAACTGTTCGGAAGGCGTTCCCGTGGCCATTACTAAGCTGAATTACGGTCGTCTATCAAACGCAGCGCGCAGCAGTATAATTTGCAACTACTTGTGATATAATGCGCCTTGATATCAGCATGTCATTGTAACTTTTATATTGAGCGATTTTCACGCTGTGGTTTCTTCGGCCCGTTAAGCCGAAAGAACGTTGCTTATTGCAAATAAGTTTTCCATGTAATATTTATAAAACTGTAAGTTTTTAATACTACGTAATTTCCAAAGTTTTTATTTGATTTTTTAAATTGATGCTTTTCCGCGTGTGTGTGAGAGAGAGAGAGAGAGAGAGAGAGAGAGAGAGAGAGAATGAGTAATGTAATTCAGTATTACTTTGTAATCAAATGAAAGAAATGCTAGCAAGATTTTTTTTAATCTCTCATTCATGCACGTCGACATTTATTCAAATGCTTTTATGGACGTTATTCAACTAACGTAATACCAATGCATGTGCAATTTATGGCTCATAAGTGGAAAGTTGGGATCGATCGATGTAATGAGAAATTAATGGCCATATGGGAAATTCCATAAATACACAATTCGCGCTGTTCCGATAGTAAATTGCGCATGCTTGTTTAACAACTACGAATTCTATTTATTATCCCAATTAGAACTTTGTGATTTGCTACTTAGATATCTCTGCGATTTACCAAATACAGTTTATTTTAATATTCTTTATATTTATCTGACTTATTTTGTTTGAAAGTGTTACACACTGTTTTAACATGAGAAATAAATAAAATATTTAATTAAATAACCACTTTAGGCTATTTTTAATTTTAATTAATTTTAATAAATAAACAGCTTGATACAATAAAAAAGTATAAAAAATTTCTAAAATTGTGATAAGAAAATTAAAAATTGTAGATTTAATAATTTTTCTGATCAAATAAGAATAATAGGAACTCGTTATTATTATTGCCTTTCTTGAACAATGTGCTCATTATAAAAACTTGCATGCAATAATATTCCTTTCATCCTCGCTTTATCCAATTAATTTTATGGGAAAAAATGTGCTATGTTTGATAAATTCTTTTAGCACATGCTGCAATATACCGATATACAAACATTACGCTGATCGTATATTGCAGACGCTGCATTTCCATAAGTAACACTATCGAAAATTCTATAACACATTTGGCTAATGGATATATATCAATCATGCATGTGGCGAAGGCGCTTGCCTTTTTCCTTCGTTTTCGAAACATCTACATACTACCACGTCTCGCTAGCTCGCGAATATCGGTATTGACCTAAACGTTCATGACTTTGGCCGAGCAGAGCGCGTGCTAAGGGCGGACAGACGGATCGATTGCTCGGTTCGGGTCACCCAATTATCGACGGTATGGCCCTTCGATGCGTTATCATCGAAGCTTGATCTTCGGGAATTTCAATGTGCATCAACCTCTCGTTAAGTTTATCGATTCATCGGGAAAAGCGTTGTACCACCTGTATCGGAATGGTGCATTTTATTTCTACATACAAAGGTGATGTTAATGTCTTTACGAGGTTTCTTAAATAAATATTTTATCGAAATTTACACTTTCTTATAATTTCTCAGTATTAGAACTTAACCGTAGAATTAATGTTCTATGCGTAAATATGTACATAATAAGTATAGAATTGATGCCTTTTTTACATACATAATTTTACATATATACAAATATTTTAACAGAAAATGTTTATATTCAGTTTTATTATATAAAATATTTTATTACTCCTTAATCTTTTCTTATAATGTCTTAAAATAAATTCTCAACATTTCATTTTTGCAACATTAAGACTTGAAATTTCTGTAAAATTTCATTTAAAATTAGCAAAAAAATTTATTATTAAATTATTATTCGAAAATTACATCTTCGATAATAAAATAAAGAATATTTAAAAAATTTTAATTTACACAACATTTGTAATCAAGATAGAATGTACCATGTCTGGAATATTTTACATCTACATTGTGAATCGTTGCAGAGTGCAAACTTGGATACTAAAAATAAGATTGGGTGAAGATCGCGCTGATGGAAAGCAGCCAGTTAGTGAAGCGAGAAAAAGAGAAAAGAACAAAGAGAGAAAAAGAGAGCTAAAGAGGAAGAGAGTATAGAAAACATAAAAGTAAAACGGAAGGGACAGGAGCAGCGAGAGATGAGGTAGCGCGAAAGTGGATAAGAGAAAAAAACAAGTGCAGAAAAGAAAGGGCGGAGATAGAATGACAGGATAGGAGAAAAAAGGCGAGGTTGGAGACGAACGCATCGGAGACGAGCGAACGTCGGTGAAACGACGGAGCAACATTGGCAACGCGAGTCTAGGAAGTCATCCGAGAACGAGAGTGCAAGAAGAGTCGCTCTCTCCGGGTTAAAAGCGGACGAGGAAAAGCGAAACGCGCGCGCGAAGCACGAAGAATAGGCGGACGAGCGCGCGCGCGGAACGAGGAAGTAGAGGCTAAAGTGATAAAGTTTGCGCGATGGAGAGGCCATTTTTTCCGAGAGGAGGGGGGGCCTTTTTTGCATCCCCGAGAACGACGGCGCCTCTTTTTCGCCGAGATGGGGGTTCACCGTAATTTTTATTTATGAGCCTTCATTATCACCGGCTACCAATCTCCCTCGTGTCGGAAAGATGGGGACGGCCGCGAGAACTAGCGGATCGGGATAGGCGGGGCGCCGGAAGCGGCAAGGGGACCAAGTCGGAAAGAAAAGCTTTCAAAACAAGTCGTCGGAAAATCTCTGCCGAGGCTCTTCCGAGATTTTATCGCGCGGTGGATACTCGCGGCGAACTGTGGGACGGGAACGGCCGGGTATAACGAGTCTGTAGATCTTGTGACGCTCACTTCCGCTTACAGTTTGAGTACCCGGCGTAACACCCTTCCAGGATTCGTTCCGGTACCCTCCCGTACACTCCGGGCAATTTTATAAACTTCAACAAATTCAATCCCTGGAAGTTTTAACGCGTATCTCGAATATACTACGAGCAGTAATAAAACGTGTGTCTTGCTCGCGATGGAGGATAACTGCTTACGTCCATTCAAAACTATTTTGAAGATTACAAACAAAAGTAAAGAGAGAACGAATGAATTTTGATTCTTTTAGCTAAAACTCAATCGAGCTTTGAATTTAAAATATAAAAGCCATATTTATATTTGCCTCATTATTTAAATGCATATTTCATTCACATTTTTTATCTTTTTTTTTGCATATGAATGTAATATTTAGAATATTACTCATATTGTTAATTTAGAATTCATAATAATTATGCTAGTTTAACTGTAGTAATAAAAGATAATTATCTCGCACAATTATTTGATTATTGAAATTAAACATTTTTTAATATTCTCGATATATCGATATTTCTTTCTTTTTTATTTTTTCATAAGAATTCTTGCAATCCAATAAAAATGCGTTATCATCGCAACGCTCATGTATCTCCGAATTTAATGTCTCTGTTGACAAGCAAAACTGATTGATTGTTGCTTTGAGACGCTTCTCTCAAGACGCTTTCGTCCGCTTTCTCGCAAATTTCGGCGAGCGTCGTTGCGCGCGATGTCACGAACTTACGGGAGCGCATTCTTCGCGCGCTCGTCTCTTTTTCGCACTCGCGGATCGCCGATACACCACGGAAACGATCCGTGTAATTTCACGAGTAACTTACAGTTGAGGTAGGAAAGGACGAAGGACGAAGGACGAAGGACGTGTGGGAAGAAGCGGGGGGGTGTACGCGCTGTCGACGTGGTCGGAGAGTCGGTGATTTATACGCGCTCGGCGCCCAATGACGCGAAAAGATTACGCGCTCGGCCGGGCGCGCGACGCCCGATTAGGGACGAGCGCGTGCGCCTGCATACGCAGCGCAATTTTCTCCGTTGCCTAATGACCCATAACCTTTGATTGGACTGTGTTTACGTGGCGCTTTAACCGTAGCACGTCTGCGTACCACCTCTCTAGTCGCGATCGCCCTGTGCTAACGAGGTGCCTTGAACGAGAGAGAGTAAACGAAGTCGGGGGGGGAAGCAGGCTTTCGGCCACTTCACTCGACCATGCCGCTTAAACCCGTTTATATATCAACTTTACTGTCGGGCGATAAGACCGCCGACCACTTCGGCGAAAGAGCCGCGATTACGTGTTTTCAGCGCGATATTGTTCTTTTTCTCTCTCCCTCTGCCCTTTCCTTCCCTCTCTGTCTAAATCGCTCTTGCGATACGAGCAGCCGGGGGAAATGAGCGATTACAGGTAATGATTTACGCTTCCACGCTTCCAGCGCGCCGACAGAGCGGTCCCCAGCGGCGCACCAAATGTTTAATAATGGATAAAAATGTTGGCGAGCGACTTCGCCGCTCGATGCAACGTTGCATTTTTTAAGTCTACTAAATATTACCGTTAAACACGACGGAAATGGCACGTCCACTACCGTCGCGTTATCCAACAAAATCTTTTTCTTCGACCGCCATTCTGGAGAAATTATGCGTAAAGAGAATCGCAACGAAGTTTAAGCATATTTCAGGAAAAATATTAGACTAGATTTAAAAAATCCGAGACTAGTCTATGCCAAAAAAATAAGGAATCTCGAGATCAACGCACGATATTTGTATCTCGTCGAGAGGCGTGCAGAAATATTTACGTCATTTTTAAATCCAGTTGCAGTTTATATGCAGATAAAAATGAAAGAGAATCATCAGATTAAAATACGATTATATATAAATACGACTTTTAAATGCGAATTTTAACTTGGAAAACCTGATGGGTATAGTAAGTTAGCATACCTGGCATCGCCTGACCTGGTCGGATCATAATCAAAATAAGACTTTTGTTGTCCCATTTCTCTCTCGTACTCGGCACATTACTCGGTTTACACGCTCGTATACATACGTTACGTTGAACGATAATGTTCTACCTTCGCGAACACGTTTGGATTAAATTTGCATGCGAACGGTGTGTATGGACTTGTCGGGACACGTAACACATTGATATTTTAATTTCAGAATTCCGAACGGCGGTCGGATCTCCATATTTTCGCGCGCGGCGTTCTCGCTCGAATTTCGGAGTTTTTCTTGCACGATCGCGGAATACGCAATGCGCTGCCGTGCGCTGTTAGCCCCCTGCGATCTGAACGGATATGAGGGAGAGTCCCGTCCGCTGAGCTGCAGAAAGTATTTATCCTACCGCGGATTTTTTTTCCAGCGCGCGGATGTCGCGCAAAAAGCTGCCGTTCCCCTGCAAACGTTCCACAAACATCGACCTCACATGACGATTTTAAATTGAATAATTATAGTTAATTGCCGTTATGCTAATGTAATTCGGGCACTTGGCAGTCTCCACGCCGCTGTAGAATACGGAAATACTTGGCGCAGAGTGGTCGCGGCTCCACTCTCTCTCCCTCTCTCTCACGAGAGCTGCTTGCATTTCTCGGCTACTCTGGAGTACGCTACCTCGTCGTTTCAACGTTGTTTCTACACTTGCCGAGTTAATGCGGTAAGCTCTCACGACGATAGAAAATTACACGGATACTCGATGTCGTGAGTATTTTTGACTCGCTCATTCGTGTCTGGCAAATAAGAATGCTTTTTTCATTACAATCCCGAATGGAGATTCTCAAATTGAATTCCATTCTACGTAAATGTTTTAAAGGGAACAATGTAAAAAGTACGAAAATGATGCCTCACAGTCTCGCCGATACGGAACATAGGGAGAAATTAAAAGTACAGCGGGAACATTCGCGCACATCCCGCAGAATTGTTCTTCGAGGTTCTTTTTCCCGATCGTCTCGTTATCTCTCGTTGCCTTTTCCCCATTCGACAGGCACCATCATCGACAAGGACGGCCGCGCTGGGTAGCCCCGAGCCTCTTGTGCATAACGCGGACGGCGCTTTTGTTTGCGGGGTCCTGGACTGACGTCTAGTGGTGCGACATACGGCAGATGTTGTGTTGCTACGTCGTTACGAAATGTCCGCGCTGATTAATCACGGACGATGAGGGCCCTTCGCGTTCGCAACTGTCTGCCGCAATCGGCCGTGCTCACGCGTGTGCGTGAGTCGCGTCAGTGCTTCCGTTAAGTCGAGAGGTGAATGTACTTGTACCGTGACGCGAGCCAGGCGAAGAATGACACAATGGCAGATTTCTTAACAGAGACAATTTTCGAGATTCCGTATTGACAGAAGGTTTAAAAAAGAATTATTCTCACCACATTGAATAATAAATCAATTTCGCATTTTTGTTTGTATTTCTTTAATTTAAATTTTATAGAGTATTTTCTGTAATCTTTTGTTCTCACAAACAAGCGATATTATTTTGGGATAAATGCATAATGAAGATTAATAAATGATATCGGTATACGATACAGTGAAAAAGTTATATATTGTTTTAGTATTTTAATTCAAGCTGTGATGATATATCGAGTTTAATCGTACTTTTATTTACTCAATTTGCAACGGATAGGTTGATCGTACAACCGCTGCATATATTAAATATATGCGGCGGTGAATGCCACAATAGAATATGTAAGCAAACATGTTAATTCTTTATAAAAATATCGCGCATTCTAACTAAACAAAGAATAGTGCGTTGAAAATAATATTCTGAAAGAATATATGCGCGAAATTGAAGCATCATTGGTCTACGTGAGCATTTTAAGCACATTTATTTAACCGTGTTATTATGACGGATAGCGTTATTTTAGCTGTGGTTATTTAATGTATGTGGAGAATAATACGTCCGATATTTTATATTCTGATATTTTATGCAGCGATATTATCTATAATTCCGTTTATAGATAGCATTCCTCCTATTTAGGGACTGTAATTATAATCTGCTACATGCCGGCTCATTTAATAAGCACGGACAAAATCCAGTTTACGTACCGTTGATTTATCAATATATATTAATAAGTGGAATTTAGCAAGTTACGCGCGCGCAACCACGAATAATTGCGCCTCTCTTGCGAACCTATATTGAAATTTCGGAGAACTTCGAAACCCTGATTCCTGCATGGCGCCGGAACATGCGAACATAGATCTCTAATTACTAATGTTATCGAATCACCGTAAGCAATGTTCAATTTCCAACGTTCTATGTAATGTTCTCTTCCAACTTTGTGATATCTGTTACAATTGATAAAAAAAAACCAATCTCGCAAATTTTGGGACTGGCAGATTTCAACTGGCTGGTGTCACATCGGTAAAAGCCATATCGCCTTTAAGCTTTCAATATTCTGGCCTCGCAAGCGTTTGCAATAATGATTGGCGCGTAAAACATTCTTGTGTATATCTCGTCAACAATTAAACAGCAATAAATTGCAATCTGTATGTTTGTAATCGATTTGCATTACAAAAATCCGTTTTCTCTGTCATTTGTTGAGCTGAAGAAAAAAAATCCAGATACCTCGTATGCGCTCATTTCGCTGAAATTATCTTGGATTGTAAAAATTATCTTGGATTGTAAATTAATTTATGGAGATATATAACCCTGTCAGTCGGTCGTGTTATATCTGAACGACTTTCTCAAAATGGCGCCGAAATTATGGTCTTCTTCAGCACTAAAAGTTTATACCGATCCTGGCTGGCTGATATAAAGCGCGCGCTATTTTGTTTTTGCGCTCGTGGCGTCTCGTACATAACCGACGGGACGACAAAAGCTGAAAGAATTTTACTTCGTTCCGTCTGCTAATACACGAGCTGCTTTGGGCTAGGTATCGCTCGTAAAATGACCTCGCCTCATAAACACTCGCGGTTTCATGCTCCCCGAACCTTCGGTCGGCCGAGAGCTCTGTTTCGGTCTACGTGGGCTCTTTGCTCTCGACGTGGTTGCAGGGCATTTTCCAGTCCTGAAATATGCAACACGAAACTGGCAATTAGCTTCGCGCGCAGGCAAACATGACCGACAAGCCGTATGATATGAGGAAACGCTTGTGCGTAAACTTCGTTCATTTCTGACGGACATGAGTGAATGAGAAAGAGAGAGAGAGAGAGAGAGAGAGAGAGAGAGAGAGAGAAAGAGAAGAAAAACTTATTGAGATATTGTCGTCTATATTTTTCGTAAAATTTTAGAATCTCATAATAGATTCTAAAAC
>VBVQ01000147.1:0-75143 GCA_011636635.1 Tetramorium simillimum | reverse complement strand
GCCGTATGATATGAGGAAACGCTTGTGCGTAAACTTCGTTCATTTCTGACGGACATGAGTGAATGAGAAAGAGAGAGAGAGAGAGAAAGAGAAGAAAAACTTATTGAGATATTGTCGTCTATATTTTTCGTAAAATTTTAGAATCTCATAATAGATTCTAAAACTAGGCAGACATAAAATGTGTAAATCGCAAAATTTTGCTCGAAAACTTATGTTGAAGACTCGTTAAATTTCGCCTTCTTTTTCCTCTCTTCTTTTTTAATTTAAAAACCCAAATTAACTTGGTTTACTAGAATTTGGGCGATTTACGATTATAAATTTAGAAGAACAAATAATTAACGATTTATAGAAAACCTTTTGGCAAAATAAGCTTTGAAAGAAAAAATAAATGCAAAACTGTGTGCTTTAATTTGGAATGAGTTTTAATAAAAATTTAATACTTATTGAAAAATACGTGGAATTGTGTTAAATGTCAATATTTTTTAACATTTGGAAAGAAACATTATTTTCATATTCTTTGTACAGATATCAATATTGTCTTTTTAATGTGACGAGGTAATTGAAATTATTCGCGTATTAATTTAGCAATATGCACGTTCACAGATGACACGATAAAGTTTTAATCAAGCTTTTGACTGAGATAATCAGATAAACGCGCAATGCAATCTCATCTACTATTGAATTGAAACGATACACAGTAGTAAAATCCATTGACGATCAGACAGATTAATAACGTTGGGATAACATGCTGTTTCTATTATTGGTTTAAAAATACTGTCAAGGTAATTAAATTTTACTTTTTTTAATATCCGTTCGCTACCGCGCTACCTGTTACGTAACGTGACTGTATCGTTAAGCACTAACTAAACAAGTAGCGGAACGTTCGTCGATGTCGAATACAAAGAGAACCTTGTAAAATACAATAAGCTGCGTCTCTTCTCCTAAGCAGATTGCAGTAGGAAATAAATTATACATTAGACGAAGGCTTCATTTAAACTTTAAGACCTTCGACTAATCCGTCGCGTACAGGAGTTGAAGCTGCAACTGATGTTGCTTGAGGGATTACATTACGTACACGAATCTCTTTTGAGATTAAGTCTCGGCTTTTGCTTTTTTTCCGCTAGGGAGTTGCCTGGGTAACGTGCGACTGTACGGGTTCATGTAATTATGGTTAAAGAGCGAAAAGTTCTTCGGAATTCTTTCTATTTTTAGTTTCAACGAAAAAAAACCAGCTGGGCAGCTTGACCGACAGCATTGTCGTGATTCCACGGGGAGCTGGCGCATATCACGCCGCAGAGATATCGCAAGTTGTAATTAAAAAATCACCTAAAGTTTTGCATTTTCAAAGTCTGCTATTTTTCGCCGTAACTTTGTAATCATGAACGAGTTACTGTCACGCGCACGCGAAAGTAACGAGAACGCGGGATTTGTTGCAGCGGATGCTACGACGAAATTTGCATAATAGTGTTTCAAAATTTTAGAGAAATTAAGTTATTAAAACGGCGATTCAGCATCATTCGTTAGAGACATTGAAAACTAAAGCGGGGAAGCGTACTACATGGTCATCTGTATGTGTATAGTCGTTAAATGCATTGTTAGACATATGCGCAACATATAAACGAATGGAAATAATAATATAAAATAAATAATAGATCACACATAAAATATGAAACGTAATTTTAGCAAACGTTTTAAAACAGCTTGAAATAATTCAAAAATGTTCATATAACCTAAGCTATCATAAGTAACGAAAATATAGTTGACACATAATCAAGAGTTTCGAAAGTTAATTAAAAATTTACCGTGCTTGTAAATTTACGTAAATGCTAACTAGTTTGAGCCATACGAGTTATTTAAAACGCTTCATTGTTCATCAAGGATGCGTGTAATTAATTCTGCAGAAACTCTCATAATATTTTAAAAATTACATTTCGCGATCGTAATAACAAATTGTTTCAACTTGACCATTTAACAGAGTCTCAATTACCCTTCGAGAAAATAACACGTAAGCGCGATGGAGGCGAGATTATAAGCGTATTTTCACTCATAATATCGATAGCTGCGATTGGAGTTGTGTTGCACACAGAGATGCGCACGCAAAAGTAACGTAAATTTTACGCGGTTGAAATTAAGTAGCGAGGATGGCACCAAATCTCAGGCTTTACCTCGCTTCCTCGCTAGTTCGTGGCAGCGAAAAGATGATCCGACAAAAGATGCGGCGACACGTGACAGAGATTATCGCGGTACCGGACATATGGGGCAATGGCACGAAACCAGTGGCCAGCAGGATTTAAGTCCATCGCGATAATTCTTCGACCATTTTAATTTCTCTTTTGTCCACTGTGCATATCTTGTCGAAGATAGGCTTATCCGCCAGTGGCGTGATGAGTCTTGTCGCTGGGTATAATGGAAAGAATCCGTCGTTCTTTTTCAGGCTACAGGTACGGTATTTATAACCAATTTTGATCACAGCTAACATGAAAGTAATGTCAAATCAAATAAAAATAATAGCTATTGCTCATCGTTTGTTATTTTAAAAAGCAACAATTGTGATAAACTTTTTACAAAGTTTTGACATATGATACACAATTTTATATATATATATGTATATAAAAATATATACAATCTATATAACTGAGCTATTAGCCTGCTTTTGATCTCTTTGATCAACATTCAACTACTCTCTACATAAAAAAATATTTCCCGAAAATAAAAAAATAAATATTTATTTTGGGTATCAATAAAATATATAGTGACATCATATTATATTTGCACGAGATAGTTCACATGTCAATAATACTTCCGTAGGAGATCCTCTATTTTTCCTGAGTATATCGAAATTTTTCTCGTTGATCAAACAAGAAGAAAAGCGATTAAATGTGGATAGGTCTCAATATTTTCTTTGTATTTATTATGATCTTCTTTTCGACTTAGTATTTTATCACGAAATGAAAAATAATTATTTCTCGATGTAATATATTAACGACCGTCTTTATTATGCCTGTCGCGTACGGCGAAAATTTCTTAGCGATTCGTATCGACTCGAATGGTGAACTCGATCCAGATGTTGCAGACACTATTTGCAATAGATAGTAAATTTGAAGAAATCTTTGCGTTTGAGAATTTTTAGCATTTTTGCAACAGTTTAAAATGCTCAATCAAAGATATTTAAATGTAAGTTTTATTCTGCTAAATATTATTATCACGAAGACGTGAAAATTCTCCATTACCGTTTTTTTTTTTTTTTTTAAAGATAAAACCTCTCGCGTAAGAAACGTTTAATATAAAGTATCAAGTTCCAGTTACGTAATAAAGAATGGTTGGCCATATACGTGAGTTGCACCTTGAAAGGAACGTCGGCGGCTTTATCCTCGTTGACGTAGCTCGAAAAACCGTCAGACAGCTTCTTTGTCTTCTTGCTCTCGTTCATTCTTCTCGGATGCACGGCACGATAGCGTAATGGCCGGCTTCCTGGTTCTCTAATGGCTGAACGTAATGCAGAGCAGGGGCTCTCGCACCAGGTACAATATCCTATACGCGATAATCGAGCTGATTTAAGGCCGCGTGCTTCCGACCATGCAGGAAAACACTTCGATGTTAGGCACACCTGCCAGGTGCACTTGAGTATATAGTCGCCGGCCCGGTCCGTCGTGCTTGGCGTGTTCTTAGGTAATATTCGGCAAATTCATGTAATTTCGCGTTTCCCGCTTTACATTGGAGTATTTTGCCTTTGATTCGCGACTGTAATACATCAGCTTTGCTTTCAATCAATAATATTACGTATCTGCCCGATCGCTCTCGCCTTAATTCACAACAATCCTCATATTGGCGACTGACACTTATCGAATGAGATGCAATACGGCTTTTAATATTAACGCAATTACTTTCAAATTTATACTGCTTTCTTCAAATAATTTCTCGCATTCCGCTATTACCAGATTGCTATTACTATTAACATTCCTACATCCTCCATACCGTATCGATATCTCCATAATTATATCGAAATTGTATTTCGACTATTATCCCCATGTTGTCAAATTATATATAATTAATCGCAAATTAATTATCTGTAAAGCTTAATATTCCAGCCCAATTTCCGTTACATTATCGCAATGCAATTATTCAAAAAAATGTTTCTCATGAAACTATTGACGCCTGCGGCGCGCGTTATATGCATTTGAAATTTCACACTTCAATATTCCTTTTATCTTCAACTAGACGATGGCATCGAAAGTGTGAAGGATAATGTCCAATTGCAGTTAGATGTGCAAACTGCTGTGTAATCGAATTCTATTCGTACCTCATCAATAAAGCAGCTCGGCATGAATGGCGTAGTGCGATATCCGGTTAACACGAATATAAACTGAGATAAAGTACGTTACGGGTGCTATCGTTCGCAATACCGGAGATAGAGTACGTAATGTGATCCGTGCAGAATTTTCGGGCTCGTCGTTTTATTGCCAAATTCGACCTCCGGCCCGCCGTTCTCCGCTGCCCCTCTGTAGAACGTGACTGCGAGACGGTTGAGGTGCGAAGGTAGCCCTGGTGTAGATTTAATCCTCTCATAATCCGATTTGCGGCGGAAACGGAAGAGCGCACCGCCGGGCTCTTTAAGAAAACGTTCAAATCTACAGTAAGCTCGCGGTATCTTCACCACGAATTATGAAACTGCTTGTCAGTAAATGGCTCGAGTTAATTATACAAGTAAGTACCGCGCTAATGCCGAATTTCACTCTATGATTTCTTACCTGCTCCTCCTCGCGAACGCGAAAATGTACAATACAAAAATATATAAAGCCACCTCAAAGATCGTTTAAAAAAGCTACAATTATTCTTGCTTATAAACATCCGTTGAAACATAATCTTGATTAGAAATTTTTTCGCACATTTGGATTAATTTTGTAACTTTATCCTAAAAATATTTTTCTTTATCGACGCCGCATTCATTTTTGACAAACTATCAAAAATAAATTATTACCTTAAGAATCCTTAATAAAAATATAAAAAAAGAGAGAAATGCTGCTAATAATTTATGATCATTTTTAGTTAATCTGATGAATTTTTCTTTGCATCTAGATACGTGACATGATTCTCAGAAAAGAATCGCATTATTTCATTTACCTGTTGCGGATTATTTGTGATAATACAGTGAGACTCGATTGATTTCGCTAATGCGTGATGCAATTTACAGGCGCATTGTGCTAAATTGAATAAACGTCATTACGGAATAGCGTTGCTCATTACGAGATATAATGAGATTTGACGAGACAGTGTAGATTTATCGAGCTAATTCTGTATATGTCTACAAGCCGTCACTGATTTCGATTTCGCCCGTTTATTTTGAGCCACGGTGTCAGCAGAAATTTCCATCTTCCACGAGTAATCACCTATGGACCAGCCAAGTGAATGGAAATTTCTATACATATTTCATCCCGTCTTTTATAACCCTTCGAGCTATTTGCCTTTCAGCGACAGGATATCGATCTGTGCGACTGCGAATTTCTTGTGTCGCTTCTATCGAAAGGACTATGGTCGTTTCAAGCTGAAGAATAGAATATCCGATAAAAAGAATTTTGTCTGTGGAATAATAACATCGAAACGACTATTAAATTTACTTGAATTTAACATATTTCTTTATTTACTTCTGTAATTTTGCAATAATTATTAATTGTACCAGAGCCATACAATCTAATATAAATAAAATATTTGAAAAACAATAGAAATATATTGTTTTATATATTACAATTTTGATGTATAAATTTGGGCATCTTTATAACAGTTGAGAATTTATCAATTTTTCTTTTATTTTCGAAATTTAAACATGATCGTTTTCAGTCAAATCGTTATCGTTAAAAAAAATCGATAGTTACTGATTTTTGTTGGAATAGTAGATTACGATTTGAACATGAAAAATTAGTTAATTGAAATATGCAAACCTAAAATCGCAAATAATTACGGCCACATGAAATAACAAATTTCTTGTAAAATATATTGAGCAAAATAGGATAAATTTCAAACAGCTTATACCGTATTACGTAGCAGATAATTATGTATTAATCAATTGCGCGGTTCGCTGAACCGTATCTATTTATAATTGCATCGTACTTATTAATTTATCATTACGATTTATACGAATTTACATCTTATAACAACGCTAACGTAATTTGCGCTGAAATTCTGTCGTCTCATTATAAAACGTGCATTAATACATTATTGCTAATAAAGATTGTCATCAAAACAGATTTATGAGCACTTTTTGCTACGTTGATGGCAGCTGCACGGCGTTTTCGAAAAAAGAGATATAATGGCGGAGATTGAAGGGATAGTTTTTCGAAAGTTTACTCTCTCTCTATGAATTGACCACAACAAGAAATAACATTGTTATAGTTACTAACCGCATAGATATTGCCTCCGGGTGGCAAAGGAGTAGGAGGCGAGAGTAGTACGCGACAAAAAGAGAAACTGCATCGGCACGTTCACCATATGTTCCGCGTACGTCGTAACGCCGGCACCTTTATATCTCACTCCGTGATGCTACTACCGTTATTACGTACGCCCCGTATATGAGATAGGGCCGCACACCGCATACGAGCTAGCACCTCTGTATAATAACAGCCAGCGAGCGAATGCGAGCGATCGATAATCCATCCCGCTCTAGATGCTAGATAACGAAAATCGTCTCGGCGCGATCTCATTGAATTTTTATCATATGTCGCTGCCGATACAGCACGCTACCCTTTCCTTCATCTCCTCCCCCCCCCCTTCATCGTATGCTGAAATTGGGAAAAATGTATCCCACCCATTCGCCGTAATGAGTTAAAATCGCAGTAATGTCAAAACGCGTCTAGTTGCGGTTCGCATTCAACTCGCGTAAATCGGATTATTGAATCCGGATTTGCATCTGGAAATTTTTGCGCCGGATCGACCGGAGGTTCTATATCCGGAAGTTATTTCTGATTCATAAAGCACGCGACGTATGCACTCGCACCGAGTGCGAAGGTGCCGTGACTGGCTCGATAAACCGTCATCTTTTGCTTTTGGGTCACGACTTTTTTTCCAGAAACTCTATTTAATTATTGTTACTCGATATAATTAGCATCGAGTTACGTTGAAGTAACTCGATACAGTACAGTATTTAATTTATTATTTACGGAGCAAATCGTAAGCAAGCCTTTTGAATACGCTTTGAGCAAACTTGCGTTATTAAATCAAGGCTGTTTTATTTAAAATACTTTTCTGCGATGCATGTTTTTTGTATTACATCATTTGTATTGTATTAATAAATACGAGAATACGCTACATTTTTTTTCTATATTTTGATGATTGCCGCTTTATCTGCGTATTTTGCCACGTATATGTTTTATGTTCGTTGTACATTTATGTATTCATTGCGTTCAAGTACTGTGCCTTTTATGTCAGACGACAGGTTTTACATTTTCAACTTTAGTAAACACATTCACAAATCGGAGCTGTACGCAAAAATTTTCTCCCTTCTTTATTCATCCCATATTTTCCTTTACTTACGTATTATAAATCGTTACTCTTATTTCCTAAATGAAAATCTCGGAGATTCGGGCCAATATA
The DNA here is from genome assembly GCA_011636635.1 of Tetramorium simillimum. Lineage (NCBI taxonomy): Eukaryota > Metazoa > Arthropoda > Insecta > Hymenoptera > Formicidae > Tetramorium > Tetramorium simillimum. Next base: position 67,559 of record VBVQ01000147.1, on the reverse strand, counting down.
ATCACGATCTCCGATTCTTTTACATCTTTTTTCATGAATTCGTAGAATGACCTTTAACCCGAATTGCCTTTAGTCGAACTCGTAAATAATTCCTGACGTATCTAATCCGAAAGAAGAAATATCTTCTTGGCGACATGTCCTCGCGAAGGATATTGGACTTTACTTTCGTGAACTGTGTCAAACATTTTCTTCTTACGTAAGAATAACGAAATAAACTGGATTAGTCCCGCGCTCCTAAATTTATTAAAATTTATGCCAATTACACTCTGCGCCCTAATATTACCTTTCCTCTTCCTTCCTTCCTTCTTCACTTTTACTTCTGCGCTTTGCACTTTGAATCCTACAATAGATTTATAAAAAGTTATTACCTTTGGTATAATATTTGAGAGTAATATCTGAGAAACTCAGAAACCTCTAGACTTTCACGGATTAACAGGTTCATTAAACTTGTACTGCTTCGAAGATATTTGTATTTCTTTTAGAACGGAATATTGACTTTTTATTGTATACGTAGCGTAGAAATGATTGAAATATTCTTTTATTATTACTAATTTTCGCAGATTTCTTTCGGTTTTTATTCAAAGGATTGGAAAAATGATTAAAATATTAATTTTGTTACCGACGACAAACGAAAAGTACCCATCTTCTTTAATCGTTCCGACCTTGACTATACATATATACATACTCGTAATCGTTTTGCATATTATGACACTTCTATATGTTTCCCCAGTATCTCATAACCTGCCCAATTTAACGATAATTTACCGATAACTTCTTCAAATTTGGCCATCTTGGAGGGAGTTTCTAATAGAATGCTAATACGAGACGCGAGCTACTTGTCCACAGGGACAAGTAATAGTTTCGCCGCGCCGCATCCCTTCCGCGAGTTAGCAAGTGTGTCCTGAAGGGCCATCCAGCCACCACACGTGGGCCACTACACGCTCGTGCACCTATAATACACATCCAGGCGTTGAGACGCGCCTGGAATCGGGTGACAATAGACGCGTCGGGAAATTGAGTTGGCACTGATTAGACATTGCCGGCGTGCCGTCGTGCCGCGACGGTTCGTTGGAATCTACTCCGGCATACCCGGGGAGTCCAATTCCGCCTTGGAGGCCGTCCGATATTACTCAAGACTTTAAATCAAGCCCCCGGGTGCCCGCGTTACCGGTCTCGCTGCGGAACGTCGCCGACGCGACGGCAAGAACGTATACCCGCGCCCGGAATTAAACGCATCGCGCCGCGGGAAATGAGTTTCGTTGCGGCGCGGAATATCTCGAATACCGAAATGCTTATTCCGTATGTTCTGATATGTCTTTACGAGAATCGCTCTTGCGTGCGATCTGTTAGGTACTCATTTATTATGCATGTACATACATACACATATGTGTATATTATAGCGCGGTCTACCACTTAACTTTTTTGGAAAAACTTGTAAGCTTTGATTAATGCAGAATTCGATTAAAATTTAAGGATGTCTCTAGTAGTCTTATAGTAATCGGATTTGTACGAAATTAAACGATAAATTAATTTTTATATGAATAAGTGTACACGATAGATGTACAACGTACAAGACAAGTAGAAGAATTTAATTTAATAACATGACTTCAGAATGCATTTATTTCGATCGTATCGTCACGAGCCTATTCCCCACGTGCTGTATCGCGTTAAATCGCTGCATAATTTCTATATTCCATAAATTGCATCGAGCTGCTTCCAACGTTATCAATTTTGTGCAGATACTGGTTGCGCACGCTGCCAGAATATTATCGGCCCATCCGGAAATTCTGACGAACGAAGCGCTTCGGGCAGCCCTCATATTTTCAACTTTTACATTTGGTAGAATATGCGGTCGTTAAATACTAGCCATCGATCAGTATGACAATTTTCGATTTATCGAAAATGTCTCGAATTATTCAGATGATTTTTCGCGTATTGATCGTGTCGTGCTCGTCTCTCGTGGTTTTTTGCCTATTCGTCACGATGCGTGTAACGTGAACTAGTATCACTATCACTATAAAATACATAAGAGGAAAGAATTCAGGAATTTATGCTCATGTGTTAATTTTTTTTTTGCTGATACGCTTATTATGGCAGCTAAAAGTCTTTTTTTCGCAGCTAAAAGGGAAAAATTATTGATACGCGAGAGTCATTTTATATCCAGATATTGAAAGAACAGCATATTTAATATATCGTATTTTGCCGCCCGAGTGAAGATGAGAGCTTTCCGCAGTTATTTCAACTTCTTTTTTATTAACGAATAATAAGACCGCAAAGCGACGTAGTTGTAAAAAGTGTCCGTGGTTTCTGTGCACAAAATTTAATTATCACGTACTTGCCCCGCTCATATTTGCATGAAGCTTTGCCCTTTGCAAAGTATGGGATTGCAGATTATACAGCTTCACGTGAAAGGAAGATCTTTTAGATTTTGCGTGTTTGCCTATTTAATACCTGTTTATACTTCTGCGACTAATATGTTTGTAATTGCACAAATTTCTATACCGTTCAATACACTGTTTCGCAAAATATTCAAATATTTAATATTTGAAATATTTGAAAGCATCAAAACGTATACATTGAAATGTATATTTTGAAGAAAAATAAATTAAAAATAATGTTTCTATTAAAATTTAAAATCTACATAATCTTACAAATTCAATTTTTATTCTCTTATATAAATTCGATTTGAATTTATGCGACAACCGTGTTAAACGGCAGCGCAGCGCTTTATATCATTCAATTGTAATAAATAAATTATATAAAAATAAACATATAATATATATTTTTAAGTATATATTGATTTTAATTTATACATCACTCCAACGGATGCTACTTCTTTTTATTATAGCGTAACAATTTTCTTTCGCAATGTTAGTAAAAGATAAATGATGATAATTTTATTTTGAAAGAAATGCTATTAAAATATCCAATGTAAAAGTTAATTCTCACGGAAATATATCTCCCATTTCTTGTCTTTTTTTAATTCAACGTATTACAAGGATGAATAATATTCACATTACTTGAGAATGACTTTTTCGATGAGGATGATCGAAAACGGTCCGAGAAATCGATCGAAAGGTCCCGAACCTTTTTATCTCCGTGATCCTTGTTGACGTGGACTACATGACTTTTCTTATGCGCGCGTTATATATAATATATTTGATACGATATGAGGCCGCGGAGCATGGGCCGAGGGACCAGTAAGCTCGTGAGAAAGATAACCCTGTGGCTCGAACCCTCCAGCGTTATGCCGATAACGGAAACCCGTTTCCGTAAACCAATGTTCTCCTCAGACCCTTTGGGAGTAGGTACGTAATCTATTTCAGCCCTTACGAGGATTACGCGGATTTTACCGTGTTCTCCTTGCGCGAAGACGAAACTGTCCCCATACCGCACTAGACACATATATACGTATAGGTGGCCGAGTTATTCGTACGGAGAATTAAATTCGCCTTCGTCCTGGCTTATGCACGGATTTCAGTCATATCAAATTTACGCCTTCGAATGCAATCACAATAACGAGAGGAATTTGCAAGTTCTCGTAAGGTAACGACCGAGATTTCAGAATAAAAAACTCTGATGACTCTTCAACAGTAGTGCTCCCTGGAAGCTCCAGGGAAATATGCAGAGTACGCAAGAATATAAGATTTCGCGCAGTAATACGTTTCTAAATATTTAACTTAATGTATGAGAGAGCCACGCGTTTATATATTTTATCTCGAACAACGACAAATTTTTTAAAAATATTGCGTAGATGACTAGCGTATACGAGCGCACGTAGTAACCTTACGTATGACGTGCACGAGCGCCAGCCAGGATTCTTGAGCGCATGAATCCCGGGATTCTTGGCAGCGTGAATCCTTGAATATGGATATGAGACTGGAGAGTTAGGCCCGGTGGTGGTCAGCGGCCCACTGTTCCGTATAATTCTGGACATACCGCGGAGCGCATGCCTCTCGCCTTGAATTCGAATCCGTACTTTGGCATCGGTTGGCTCTCCTGAGATTGCGGGTGTCTTGAGAATCTCTCTAATATTATCGATAACATATTGGATTTTTCCCGAAATAACCGACAGTGAAATAACAATATCCATTTTAAATTATAGGTAAAAATAATAGCTTCAGATTAAATTCTACAATAGCAGGGTATCATCAAGGTTGTGTAACGTGTCGTTCCGGAATTCTGAAGTCGAATGAAAAACGTTGTAAATTGTATTACAGAAACGAAATGTGTACGGAAGTCAATTTTCCTTTAGTCTATCTATCGGAAACTCAAACTTGCTCGCCGCTGTTTGTTCGAAAGGATTCCGCAGATTCGCATAGGGGAAGAAATCGAGGGCGAAGGAAAAAAAGTGTCGGGCTTTAGCGCGTCCACAAAGTTTCGCTGAATAGCAGCGGACACGACGAGCACGGATTCTCTCTCGTATGTTTGAGGACCGTATTTTTTTTTTGCACCACGACAGTGCGAGCCGGTTAACAGAATCCCAAAGTTTGGTAGAGCGCCAGATTATGATCCACTATGCTATACATTGTGCCGATCGTCGACGCGGACCGCGACCGGTGAGTGTAACCTGGTTTTCGTCCAGTTGTCTGCACCAGAAGTTAGCGAAACTTTCGAAATAAAAAGGATCGGATTAAATTATCACTTCTTTTCTCCGAGCTCGAGTCGGGTCGGGTCTTTCTTGCGTAATTTTTCGCGAAAACGTCAAATTGCATTTTTGATCACGATTTTATTGCATGTTCAATTGTCGTACACGTATAATAAACTCGATCTATTCCGTTTTTATTTCTATGTAACAATTAATAATTAACTACTTTTAAGAATACAAATAAAATATCAATAAATTACCTTAAATTACGGTTAATCCATTGTTGCTTGATGGTTCCTCTCCTGCTTCCTCTCCTTTCTCTTGACCCCTAGTTGTTGCTCCTTATGGCACTCACAGAACACATACTTACGAAAACCCAATTAAATCCAATGTATACTGATTACCACGTGATAGTTACGTAGCATATTAAATTTCCGATAATCACACGCCGTTGCACTTCACATACACTGCTATGGAATAACACAAGAAAAGATAGTCCACTGCGATCCGCTCGACACTTGCAACATGTAAAAAATTTAAGAGCGAACGGCGAAAAGTTTTTGATAAATTATCGATGTGCAAATACTGAATTTGTGTTACACGATTGACGTATTAAAATATTTAAATTAATCGCTACTACACTGATTAAACGCAAACAGCGATGCCGCTTGATACAAATCTATATCAGCATCGTACCGATTAATAAAGTCAAGTTAAGATTGATTAAAATAAATTGTCCAAAAGTGTAGAATTAGTTCGATACTGCATATACATTTCAAATGCATAAATTCCGCAAAGTACGCGAGGTATTATTAATAGAACGAATAGATTGACATCATAATTTTCCAGTGCTTAAATGACTCGCTCTAGTGAATTATACATTATTCTACGACCTCGATTCGAGAATAGTGAACAAATTACATTTATATCGACAAAAAATTCAGAGACCGATAAGAGATATATCCAAATCCATGTCTCGTTAAAGGCATAATTATTGCTTTTTAAATAACGCGAGAAAATAATTTATAATTTTCATCTCGCGCGATCTGTCTCTGTCTCAGATGAATAAATCACGTGAAATATCTGCTTTAACAAATAGCAGTCACCTCAATACGCTTACGGTCGTGAAAATAAATTGATCACACAAACTGACACTTGATAATTCATTAAAAATGATCGCGTTTCGAAAAATAACGCGACGAAACACAGGACACCACTTGCCTGTTCGAGTCTCCACGAGAAACTGACTAGCCGGGTGACCTTGTGTAGCGGCGAAGAACGAGCGCCAGCCGATTCATCGTCGCTACGAAATATTGCAAACACTAAAAAGACGTGACCTTGTGTAGACAAGAGGCGAAGCTCGAGCCGGAGTCTTCGTCGCTTCGTAGAAATATTGCGAGCACTAAAAAAAGACGTGCCAGGATTCTGTTTGTAAGGACTAGACATCCATCGAATATTCTGAAAGTCACTCAACGATCGTCCCGTGGTCAACTGAGATCGCATGTAATTTGAAAATCACTGTGACCACGACGTATTCGTATAATAATTTTTGCGGTTCCAATTAATATCTAAAATATGCTATTAAGATATGTGGTAATTGTAAATTCCACCTAGAAAACCTGTATATTCCGTACTGTATGCATATATCCCGGACTCGATATATGCTCGAAATTCGGTATCAGCGCGACCTGCAATTTAAATTCACTAATCCAACGATACTAATTACCCCGCCCGAGAGATTTCCAGGTCTGCGGCGTCTTCCATCGTATCTCCGGTTTGTTCCACTTTCGAAAGTTCCCATTGACAATTAATCAGCAGTTCCGAGCAGTACTGCGCGACAAAGCGCAGATACGTTTCCCAATGCGAGAGCGTTTCGGACTAAAGGTAAATTCGTCGCCGAGCGTTGGGCACAGAGCGATGCTAATAAACGGCCGCGGCTAGCGCAGTTTACGAAGCGGGGGAGCCTCCATAAATGCCGGACGAATCGTGAATGAGATTAGCCCAGTTCCACGGGTGGTCCGCGAGCCGAAATTTTGCGAAACTGTTACGGCTGCACGCTGCTCGTCGAGATGGAAAGCGGACAGCGCCTGCAACCTCCACCTCGTCCCCCTTCGCGTCCCCCGACGCTTTTATACGCAATCTGCTAGCCCGATTACACAGAGCGGCTTAGATTCCGCGATTACTTCCAGATTCAGGGGAGAAACTATGGAGAATTTTCCACGTTTGTCGTAATATTAATTGCATACTAACTTGGGATCGCTTGTAGCAATTTAAATAATGGATTCAACTGCTTAACGCCGTTTTAAGCTCTCGATATATTTCAGACTTAATTTACTTTTACATTGTCAAGTAAAAGATTTTATTTTTTCTTCTTTGTAACATTTTCTATGTGTATACACCAATAAAGAATTTTGATAATTGAAAATCATTTTTCTTTACATTTAAATTCAAATTGTTTACTAATTGTGTACTAATAATTTCTTTTTTTTTTCAAGTTACGACAATAATTATAAATGTTATAATATAAAATTTAACATTATTTCTGTTGCAATAATAATGTCATGCGTATTAGAATAACGATTATACATAAATAAACTTTTATTCTAGTTTAAATATATTTGAACGCTTTTGGAAATTGTTACTACGTAGATCAATTTTACCTGTAATTTTCAATTCCCAAATTTCTTTTCTATCGGTTATACGATCCAGGCGAGAGTTGGTCGCAAAATAGCGTCATGTCACACTCGTACTATTTTACAAATAAACGTACAATACCATTGCTTGCTACACGTGACATTCAATTTTATGTGTGCGAGAGTAAAATTCGTTTCGATATTACTCTTCCAATACCATGAAACTCGATGTCGAACGCTATCCGTTGACCCACAAGAGATTAAATTGCAAAAGCTTTTCATATTACGTTACAACAGAAATTAATGCAATATGTTTCACGATTTAAAATTTACCGATATATTATTAATTCTGCATCGAAAACTAAAAGCATATATCGTACTTACAAGTTTTGTAAACTATAAGAAATTATTATTTGTTATTACAAAGATAATTAAAATTGTCTAGCAAACGAAACTTTTTTCCCGGATTGATAAATAAAGACGAAAAACGTGCAATAAAAGGTACAATACATTTACTATAAGATTAGCTTTGTTACGCGGTCAAAATTTTTTCCATCGCCGAGTGTGCGTAAATTACGAGTTATCGCGCAATTTCAATTGCCTGATAAATCATGAATCACGCCCCGCTTGTTAGGTACAGATATGCCTTGTTTCGCTCATCGTTTATGTCATTAGTCTTATACTATTCGCCCTAACAATGTGTTTCTCTCTCTCTCTCTCTCTCTCTCTCTCTCTTCGTCTATCAGACCTCCCCCTTCTCCGCACGCATACGCGTTTCCGGTTCGTTGAATTGGCTTCGTTATATCGACGGGACCTCAATTCCCAATGTGATACGAGCCAATTTGTATCCTCCGGTGACCCGCCGCGTCTACCATAGACCATACTGACGATGTGGATGCCGTCTAATGATCGAATCCTGTGTATCTGATACGGGCGTGCTGACGGATTATAAACTTCGACGCATCCTCCCTTTACGCGTACAAACACGCGCGTGCATCTCCGATATTGTAGATGCGTTCGAGCATGTATTTTGAGGAGCCGACTTTATACGCGGCAGCCGTTCCGATACAATTCCTTGCCATGCATCGCCGACCCGTCGATTGTATCGATTTATATTCGCAAAGGGACACGTTGTATTGGCTAGAGTCTCTCTGCGAGAAGTCACCGAGTGTAAATGAAAATTTAGATTACCGCATTTAACACGCATCATACACCGTCATGCTTTGTCACGCTGTTTTTTTTTTTTTAAGAAAGTTTTTTTTCACAGATAAAATAACGGAATGTCAGGAGGATGAGAAGGACAATTCAGAAACGGTTGCCTTTAATTATTAAACAGCCAGTTTGGGCAATATAATTTTATAAATTATATAATCTTGTATTTTCCTCTCTTTCGATACTGATTAGATTATCTAATTGTCGTATGATACACATATATATTTCAGATTCGCCGAGACATGTTCCGAAAGAGTCTTAAATTTCTTCAATTTCAGAAATTTCAAAGAGATTACCACATCGTAGGAAATCCATTTGCAATTCTACTCTTCATCATTATCATGATAATTTTTTTTAAACTCACCCCATTGCATATTTCTTGGAAAATTGTAATTCCAGATTTTCGCATTGGAATTACCCCCTTTTACATTTTCCGATGTCCGTAAACTTTTCACGCTTTACACCCCGATATCGATTATTGCATTTGCATAAGCGGTCTTCCTTATGAAAAATAGGGTGGATGCCTATAACAATGCTTTTTTTTTTTATCGGAGTTTTCTCTTCAAAGTTGCGAGATGCAGATGAGTGCGGCGTAGCGCGTAGCTCGGTGCATTTCCTTGTTGCATCGCCGTTGCGCTCCATATACGAGACCGGGTCGATATTCGCAAAGGGATTCGCGATATCCGATCAAGCTTGTCGACGAGATACCGTCGTGCTACGTCGACCTACCTTGCCCGCAGTTTCACGACTCCCATGGATTTTCGTTTCACTTACAGGGATTGAGAAACCGGTCTTACAGCCAGCATTACGATCGCGAGTGCGAATGAAATTGTGATTTTTGGATGCCGAGACACGAGACACGTTCTGAATTGTTTCCTTTTTGAGGGCGCGCAGCGAGAGCGACTCGTAAGAATGTCTAAAAGCATGGACGCAATTGTACGTTCGGCAGACAATTTGTGTGATATTATCGACTTCTTCGTGGAACGTATTTCTCTTTCAATGTGAAAGTCGAAAGAAATTGAATCTTATCGATAAGCTTATAACAAAAGTCTGAAAGATCATGAATAGATACGTGATAAAAAGTTATTACATTACGATATTTTAGAAATCAAGCGTATTAACTTTTCTCATTATCTATAAGTGTGCACGGCTATTTTGATTATGATAGAGACCAAGTTATTCCGTTAATAAGATCGAGGAAATTGTAATAATAAATTCTTACAAGCGTCTTTACAGAGAATATTTTACTAATTAAAATGCCAAATGCGTAATAAACACAATATTTTATTCTCAGGAAGATCAAAACTAGAAATGAAATAAATAAAAATAAGTTTAAATAGAAGAAATAAAATTCTTTCTGATATTTTACACGAAGAGATTGTATTATATTACCGACTTAACATATTTTATATTTTCTTTACTTCAGAAGAAAATTATTTTTAGCTTAAGTGTAACGTTTACGGTGTCACGGTTCTGCGATTAATTTCATTAAGGAATTGAAGTGGAAATTTAAACGAATAGTTGTTTATCACTGACGTGACAAACGACGATTATGTTTCAGACTATGTATGTGTGTGTAAGCATGCTATAAATCCACAAGATGTAAATCCGCGACATATTCTTGAACGAAAATGATGGACACGCATACGCGATGAACACGGCAGGTATGCATCCTAAACAGTTGCGGTTTCTAGTGAGATACATGACAAGGTTCATTTACGAACAGATGAAATCGACGGTGCCAGAGAGTGCCGGCGGTGCCATCGGCTACGCTAGGAAGTAATTGACTCGGGAATGAGCAGTCACATGGTACGCGGATCGTCGGGACGTGTTCGCGTCCCGCGGCATCTGGCAAACGGGCGCGCACGACAGCAAGTTTCTAATTTATTTAGTTTGCGCGCTAAACAAGAGTTATATGCCGTCACACCTCCCCTCGTCGTTTACGGCGAGGCTCTCCGTAAACACGCGTACATAAATGAGCATAAGCTTCGCGCGCAAGAAGCATACGAGGAGAAATCGCGAATGATGTCACTCGCGTTAACGAGGAGAGTCGAAATGAACGCAAATGTACATCACACATTAATCAAATATTATGTAATACACTTTTGCCCATAGAAAAACTAAAGAGAATAATATATATATATATAATATATATATATATAAAGATTCTAACGAGATTTTTATTTTATGACCTACTTTAACTATTATGTCGATCCCAAACATTTTTAAAATGTTTAAAAATATATGGTTTTTAAAACGGACCGTATTTAACTTACTTACATTTAATTTTTAAAAACATTCAGCGTTAAATTTATACGGATTAATAATTAATGTAACTTAATATTGATAGCACGTTCTTGAACGTTCACACTTTCCGAATTTAATACCAAATCGATGGGCCGTTTTGTATTTTGCATACCGCAAGAATCCGCTCGATATTTTTCATCACATCAAATATTTCTACAACAATGAATGCCGTGGAAGCAATAACGCGCGATCGGGATGCAAACGCCAAGGAAAAATATTCTAAGCAAGATAGAGGACGGATATCGATGAGTTGTGAGGATCGGGCTGGCAGGACCACTACCGAAAAATTCCGTTGGTATTCAATGGGCCGTCACCGGAATTCAATAGTTTCTCGATACAGTGCGCTGGAATATTACGAAAATTTTGTAACCAATTTCCATATGAGAGAAAGAGAGAGAGAGAGAGAGAGAAATTCTGATTGTATATGTACTGTCCGCAGAAGGAATGCATTAAAATGGTGTGCAATTCATGTTGAAAACAGATAATTTGCGGGAAATAGAAATATGTAACGTATGATTAATATCTGCGTTATTACGCGCGTTGAAATTAATTTGCACTTACAATCAAATACTTGATCTACGACGATTATAAAAGCAAAATTTCCAGGTTTGTAATAAAATCGAGAAATAACTGACATATATATTCACTTTTAGCTGAATTAAAAAAAGAAATTTCTATTTTAACATTATATTAAAAAATGTTTGAAGAATTAGGCAATTAATTTTACTTATTGGTGCACAATAACAAGGCATGGAATAAAATCACGCATTTGACCATTGGAAAAATTTAGAGACTACGACTTTTAATTTTGTATGTTTCGTACGCAACACACAATGGGAAATATTACGTTATTAAAAAAGTTAATAATATAAAATATAAAGTGTGCGCGCAAAACGCGGCAAAAGTAAAACGCGGAATGGTATGCGGAAATGTACAACGTTATGACGAACGAAAAGTGCTTGGCAGAGTAGATATGTACAGACGTGCCAGACGAATGATGTACCTCCCCGGCGTCTTCAAGCCAGCTCAAACTTGACTTGTCGTTCGACATTTTTTTTCACCGCGCCGTTCGCTTCTCGTTCGACAGATATAAAAATTCAATTGCCACTCACGTGAGGAGTGGCTCTACTATCCTCGCCTATCTAGTCCGCGCTGCAAGTTGGCCAATTTCCAAGCCTCGGCGGAACGAATATCTCTCGGTCTCGGTCGCCCACCCCGCATTTCGCCCGTCTGCCTTTTGACTTTTTTTGCTCGCGCGCACGTAATTCGCAGGCGGAAGTGCGTTACCGGGATGCAACAGAGCGATTTTCGCGGCGTGTTTGCGTATCGACGTATCGGTCGTCTATCTGTAACGAATTTTTATGAAAACGCCGACGCGCGCGCACGTTCGATATGCCGCGCGAACGTAAAGCGTGAAACGCGACGTTCTGCAGGAATATTGGCGGGTAGTCAATTATCGGTTGCACTAGCTGCGCATCTTTTCAAAACAGCTTTCTCCTCTCCTTCTCTCTCTCTCTCTCTCTCTCTCTCTCTCTCTCTCTCTCTCTCTCTCTCTCTCTCTTTCGCTTTCTCGTAAAAATCGGTTTTCAAAATTGAATTATTCGCTGCACAAAGAGCACGCATCGCGAAACGAAATATTTCGCGACTAAAAAAAGATTTTTCTTTATCCTTTATTGCGCCTATTTCTATTATTAATGCATGATTTACTTTTAATAAAATTTTTCTATTATGAAATGTTTTATTTTTATGTAATATATAGAAAAGAATTATTGAATTAATAGCAAAACAGTTTTGTGCAATTGTGTGTCTCAGAAACTAAAGTAATCAATTTTATTTTTGTTAATTTTTAAGTTTCAATACCAAAATAAATGATTAATTTATAACTTCATTAATTTTCTCTACTTTTTATTTCACAGTGTTGATCGATTTTGTTGTTCAATTATTCAGTCATCTAGAATATATAATGTAAAATTTAATTAATAATAAAACGAATAAACTTTTCTATTATAAACTGATTTCTTTCAGAATTAGAATAATATATTGCAAACCTATATAATTACAAAGCACAACTCAAAGATTGTTATTTATAATCCATAAACTGAAACAAATCTTTTTAGAGAGAGAAATCGAGAAAAGCTTTTCTTAATTGTAAAATATATGTTATTTTAAACCAATATTTGAAGCAATATATGTGATGTAGTTTTAAAAGTGTACATACATATGTGCAGCTTATCGAAAGCTCGTGCAAGATCAGAAAATCATGTAATTAACTCAAGCCGCATTTTGCGAGTGCCTTGACATCCTCGAGACGCTTTCATCGATGATACTTTAATTTCAACAAGTTGCTAATTGCCATCCCGTGGCTTCTTGGCGGTGATCGAAACAGTTCAAGCGCAAACTACGACGGAGACTTCATCATGTCACAAACGCGTTCCGCACACAAGCAATACGATGATGCTCAAAGTCGAACTTACCTCGATAGAAGAGAGGAAATACGCTAACGTATTCGAGAATATGGTTTCTAGAAATGACTGCGTGCATTTATCCTTACTGCAAATGGCAAATACCTAATTAAAGATTGATAACGTTGAACTTTTATTCAATTACTATTGCGTTTAATATAAATTATTTGACAAAATTGTCTCAATGTAATATAGCCTTATTCGGATAAATAGCCGATATTTCACGAAATATTATGAAAAGGACCCGTTAAAATTTGTGTTATTATAGTTGTGAATAAATGTCGAATGTTAAAATCGTACCAATACGAAAAATTTTAATTATTAGTATTGAAAATATATAATTATTATCTCCGAAAATAAATCAAGCAATGCATAGCTCCCATAAAAATTTTCAAAAAAATTGTAGAGCTTTATATATCTATATTTGTCGCTATATATTTTTAATAATAAATGATTTAATGCCACACAAGGAGCTACAATGACGTAATATTTTGTAACATGGTCTCGAACCATACTTCCACATTTTCACTTCTGGTCTGGCATGACTCCAGCAAATCCTAGAAATCTCAAAAGGATTACTGCTGTGGCCGACTATCCTACATGTAAGGATATTCCAAAAGAAATATGTACGTTGATGGGTGAACAGAGTAAACTGAACTAAGTTTCACACAACATATTGCTAGTTAAATATAATAAATGTTCATAACAATTATTTTTTCAACAATCTATATTTTTTAATAAATGTTCGAGTAATTAATTTTATTAATCCTTTAATCAAAATGTTCGATTAAAAGTTTTTGAAAAAGTGAGAAAAATATAAAATATAAAAATATCTCAAAATTTTTCAATTTATTTGTTTACAATAATGGTTTGTCTCTAGAAGGAAACAGAGTAAACAATAATATCTATTATTCACAAATGATATAAAAATATCAAAAAGTAGTATTAACAATGTTTGCTTTGTTTCTTTTTAACAAAAATATATCTCGTTCAGTAAATATTATAGATATTGCACAGTATCTCGGAACGAACAAGATGTTATCATATCTGATAGTTATTTACTTTGTTTTGTTAATGTTTAACTGTCGTTCAACAAAATAGATGAACCCGTGATATTTATTTATGTGCAACATAATACGAAAAGTGGTCCGGAGTCGGTCCATCATGCACATACACGTCGCGCTCGAATTCGTTTACTTTCGTTTTATGTACATGATGCAGCGTGCAACGTGCAATCCCGCGGGAGTCGGCTGAGGGTTAAGTAGGTGCCAGGATGATAGCAGGCAGCCAACGAATGCTTCGGCAGTAAGGCACGATGAGCGTCTGACGGTTCTCCCTTGGAGGATTTGGCGCCATGCGCGTCACTCCGAACACAAAACGTGACGTCGCATATTCAGTATCGTGCAGTATCATATCCCCTTCGCGTCCTCAGGTTGTTCTCTGTCTGCGTAGACCCCTTTGTTATCCTCGTGGTATCATTCCCTTCTTCTCCCTTTCTCTTTTATCGAGGACTGCTTACGCGCCTATCGGATTTGCGCGGCGAAGTGGTGGAGCTCAATGAGACCCTCGCGTGTCATCGAAGTGGTTTAGGCTGATGTGGTTCGTTCACTTCACAGAGAACGGATCCTTTATCTCTGTGTGCGTAGCAGATCAACAAGGGGAGAAAGAAGTCTTAATGTCAAAAGTTTGCGTACTCCAGCTTAAAGATAATTGCATGCGAAATCGCCTTAAAACCGTTTATATTTGAGAATTTGAAGATACTACCTAAGCGAGGCAAATACTTAATAAATGGATCTAATATATAACTACTTGACGCAATATCAAATTCTCATTAAATCGCATCCAGCACAAATCTATGTGCAATTATACAAATATTATATGTTATAGAATTGAGAGTTAAAAATAAACGATTAATATGCTTTAGATAAAATTATATCCGTGATTTTCTCATCTTTTATATTATACTTACATTTACCTAATCCTTGCCTGCCTTCTTAAGAATCGTAAACGTTATGCTTTATAGTTATAAACGTAAATAAGTTATACTCGCGAAGCGGCAGTACATAATCCTGCGGGAGACGAGCTGCGTCAAGTATCATGCGATACCCTGGAACATCATCGAATAATATCGGGTTTGTAGATCGTTGAGTACCGATTTGTACACTATGATATGCATAATAGTGCGCAAAAATGTCCTCGTTGACGAAAAACGCTCGAGTGTTGCGCAATTCAACACACGTTTGAATACACGTTTGGATACACGAGACACTTTATCTTCATTCGTAGGACAGTAACCGTAAAATATAGAAAAACAGATATATAACCGCATATTGTCTCGGTTACTCGTAAAACTGTAATTAAACTACAATTAATATGTGACATATTAAATTTAGTAATAACTTGACAGTTTGTTGGATGTAAGTACATAATAATTTCTTGTTTATTATCAGTCTTGTCATATTCGCGATTAATATTGTGAACTCTACAAATAGCGATGCTTAAATAATATTTGCTGACATTAAATAATTATAATATTCAAAGATGTAATTTATATTTTCCAGTTTCATTGGAAAGTTTAATTTATGTATCTATCATTTTCTTTCTCTTATATTAATTTTTTTTATTCTATTTTCTTTCCAGTTATTTTTTTTTCTGTAACTCTGGAAGAAAAAAATTGTAGAAATGTTATATAATTATATAAAGTCCTTCTTTTACAAAAATCTAACAAACAAGTACCATTCTATTATATAATTTTATAATACGGATATTATTTGTAATTAACCGGCTCTATATCTTCCATTTTGTATGCAAATTTAAAACTAATCAAATTCGCCCAGATTATTCTGTCACAGTCGGTTACAAAGAGAGCGTGTCTCTTATGTAAGCTTTTTTAAATTTGTAATTGTAATTGATTGGATGGAAGTATAAATATTAAAAAAACTTTTCCACTAAAAACCGGGATAACTCAAACACTGGTAACACCGACGATCACACATAGATCAATATAACATTTGAAGCAGATGTTAGTGTGCGTAATTTTTCCGTGATATTTCTTTTATTGTCTATGATAATTTTTCTCATAAATTCTTATCACGCGCTTTTTATCTTCGTGGAAAGATTACGAAGAGGCTATTTATCTTCGGGTACGTCGCTTTATCTCTTTTTCGGTGCTGGCGTCATGATTGTCATGACGACATAGAAAATGCCGCTTCTCCATCGCTGCCGATATTAGGATAAAAATTGAGGAACGCTAAGATACGTTCATTAAAGTTAACGATAGACATTATTTTGCTATCTATCTAGCGATGATCTTGTAAGGTACAACTTTATTTATCTTGTGACGATAGACATTTAACGCTAGTGCTATCAGAGAGAGAGAGAGAGAGAGAGAGAGAGAGAGAGAGAGTAAATCTCGTATTCAGAATGTTTATAAATTACGTTTTTGTTAACAAATTATTTTTGTTCTCTTGGATTTTATTCCATAATCTAAGAGAAACCATTTATAATTTTACAGCATCCAAAATATCATAACAGTGAGCACGCGCATACAACGTACATTCTCTAGAGAATACACGTTGTGTAACAAAGCGTTTATACGCGAGATACAACTGGGAAGTCATCTTCTTGGAAGGCCATTACACAAAGGAGTTTTCGCAGCTGCACGTTTCAAGAGAAAAATTTTCATACAAATGTTGACTTGCTCGTAATTGACCACACGTCCTTTGAATTAAATATTTGGGTTAATATTATCATTTCGGAGGAAAAAATCGAGATCATGCCCTCAATAAACATATCATTAAAAAGTCAAATACGTAATTCCATAAGTATGTATTATTGGCCGTGAATAATAAAGCGATCGCTGCAAAATGTTCTCGAAATTTATTTATAAGAAATATATACATAAATTGTGGGTGTCAATGCGCACGAGAATAAGGCTGCAGTAACATTACGTGACATGTGCAAGGGTGAACGAAACGTAGAGCGTGGGGACGCGTGTGTGCGTATTTGTGCCAGAGCGAGAGGTGAGCGAGAGCGGAAATGAGAAACGCGAAGAGAGTAAATAGTGTGAAGAGAGAAAGAAGGAGGACGGCAGTCGAACGCGAAGATGGAACAGGAGGATGAAAGAGTGAGAACTGGATAACGGTATGACCCACATTTGGCCTACGGGTCACAGTAGACTACTGGGGCTATTGATTCGGTTCGTTCTTAAACACAGCCTCCCTTTCATTTCGTTTCATCTTTTCTCCTTTCCTTTCGAGTCTCGATGATTACAATCATTTCGCTGGCCGATGGGTTGTCCACATAATCCGAATGTCGGTCTATTCGTGAAAAATTATACTCCATTTATGATGTCGATAAATTCTTTTAATGCAGACTAAAACAAAAAATTGTTTATACCATAAAATTTTTTATGTTTTTTATACTGTCTACTAGATAAAATGTTGATGTCGATGAAACACTTTTACAAAAACAGTGTTTTAAAATTACAATGTATATTTGTATTCTTTGGATTTTTACGTTAATTTAATTAACTTTTTCACATATATTTCATGATATTAATTAATGTCATGAAAAACTGCATAGAAAATGTGTCCGTTAAAAATAGTTAAAAGCAAGAAATATCGTAGATGACAAAATAAATCGATATACAGCGGTATTTAATATTTTTATAAAGATTAGAATATTCATTAAATATCTCACATTACGTGTATTATTATACCGATTAATGTATCAGCAAAGAAAAATTCCATCAGCGATAAGAAAATGTACATATAGCTCCATCCTCATCTCATGTATGCGTGTACATGCACGCACTCATGAAACCCGATTCGCATGAGCATGGTAAGAGGTAAAAAGTCACGTTCGTCAATCTCCGGCTTTTCCTTTCAAGCAGACAGTACTTTAGACGAATCGGAAGATTAAAGCAGTATACTCAGTCGCATCCATTCGGTTCGATGCAAGTTTGCGATATTCTCGCGAGCGGTCGATTCTCACGTTACTCATTTCGGTAACATTACTCCCGACGACGGGGAAATAGGGAATATTTTTTTCTCTCTCTCTTGTAATTCTCTCTCTGCACCGAAAATTTGTCACTTCCGCTTGGCACTTTGGCACACTCGGTCCACGCAAAAGTCTTTCCACGAGCCACGGCAGTAGACCGTGGCCGGACCCGCGCGCTTCGTGCCGCACCGCAATTGAACCACTTAGCTACTTTGCGAACGTTGTACTGCTAACCACCTGACGCGTTCCAAATTAAATAGAGAAAAACCCCGCGGAAAGTTCAACTCGCGGCCCCGAGCCGCTCCGTAAAAATAAAGCTTATTAACGCGCGGGATTCAGTTCTTCGCTACCTCCTGGGGGCGGTTAGAAAAACAGTCGACAGCGCCAAGTTTCTTCAACCCGTCCTTAAAACTACCTTTAGATTACGCGTTTAATAATGTTACTGCAAACTTTAGGCCAACTTTGATCGTTTATAACGCGGGAACTGTTGTACGGGGACTCGGCATTTTTGTTTCAGGATTTTTGACTTCAATCTTCAGAATATGCTATCAAAACTATCTTGGTTGTGGGGCACCTCGGTGTAGTCATTCGTAAAACTTCTAAGTAGATTTAACATAAAGTTCTCGCAACAGTACTCAAGTAGATAGCGATTTAAATCCTACATTTGTTTCGTACATTTATTTAGTACATTTGTGCAGCTTGTTTGCGCGAAGCATCCCTGAATAATGAATTACGAGTGCTAAATACTTCAATTGTAGATAGTAATAACAAAGGTGGTGTTTGTGCCAGAAACAATAGTGATCTAAACTAAACAACGGTTATTAAACAAGATCCGCCGACGAACTACAATTTACGAATGTGTAGTTCGCTGTTTACGTTATAAACCGTCCGTCCGTCAAGTATGACGAAGAATATCAAAATAATGCGGACAACATCTACATGTATAAATAACGGCGACGCGCGCGGTCAATTTCCGCGCGACCGTCAACGAAGGCTCAGTTATAGCAGTTACAGCATCGGCTCTTCGCAGCAACCTGTCGTTCCGCGTAACGCGTGAGCGTTAACGTTAACTCCCGCCACGCCGGGGAATTCAATTACGAGATAAAACTCGAGGAACGATTTATCGCGCGATGGCCCGGCCGGATTATTTCGTAAAATAAACTCGTAAACGTACCGCGTCGACGACAAACCCGACGACAAGCGCTCTCCTCGCGACATGCCGCGCATGAAATCGCGCATACATCAGCGAACGCTGGCCACTTTGACGCTACAATTATAATGAATCAGTTTGCAAATGGACGGAGTGTGATAGAAACGCGCGGCCGGATAATCGATAGGTTTGCCGTTGGAAGCGGCCGAACGGCCGATACTGCTATACATGTCGAAACCGGGGGGGCCCGTATTTCAATCGGCCGGGAAATACCGGTGTGGCCTATAGGCTGCGTACCGATTGCCAATTCCGCACACGTACACACGCCGTTGTACACACGTTGTGTGTGTCATATTTGTTAATTGTAATCTGAACAAACTGTTGCGATGGGTTTAGATATTTTGTTATTTCGATTTTGTTACGGAAAAATTACTTAAAGATAATACATATCTCGCTTCGATCAATCGAGTATTTGATTGACAATATTCATTGTTAGTCAACGACAGTGTCTTGATCTGAAATTAGAATTTAGAAACTTTACTATCTCTCTCGTGAGAACATTCTTATTTATTAGTTGTGAAATAATACTAAATAAAATTATTACTAAATAATAAATTCTTACAATAAAAATTATTGAAAGAGAATGACTGAAGTTTCAAAATACTTGCAATTGTTACATGTGGTTATGTAGCAATTTGGCACTATTCGGTTCAATTATTACCATGCGGTGTGTACGAGTCGAAAATATTTGTAACTATCGACATTTTTTTAGCGATATTTTTCTATTATTTTCCAATCACGGAAAAAGTCGCTTAATAGTCTGGGTTTAAAACGAAAATATAAGCGTGAAGCCTGTTCTTCTGTAAAACTTGATTTATAAAACTATATATTCGGATAATACTCGTAAATGTTATCGTCCATTCTAATATATCTAATTACTATATCTGCAGTTTTTATATTACGTCACGTAATCACACTATACCAATAAACAAATCATTTTGTAACTAATTTTTATTTATAAATATTTTATAAATTTTTAATATTATTTAACAAATTTATTCATTCCTTATTAGATGTTATGAGTATATATGCTGAAATATCCAATATATTTACAAAAAATTTGATAATATTGGCGGATAGGTAGCCATTATTTACGTGCAATTATTATATCTAGCAATCGTTTTCCTCGACCGCACGAGATCCATTGTATCAATAGTATTACACAAAATGATTTATTGCTGCAAACGCGCGCGGAAAATTGCTCGCAAAAGTTACGATTCGTCAATCGGCTATCTACTTTTCTCTGCTGTTTCGCGAGACGAATTACACCTCGTGCTTTTTTATACCAAGCTCGCTAGTCGTGCGTGGATTTACGGTCGAGTCGAGCTCTGCATGGCAAGTGCATCATGTAGCGCCTTTTTCCGGAATATTCAAGCCATCACATACATTTCTCCGGGAATCTGTGGAAAAAGCTTGAATATCAGCTTGAATAAAATTACAATTATCTTAATGAGATACAGTTTTACACTTAGATAAGATTTTTGCTAATTTTAATTTACAATTTTATCATGCTTTATTAGAAATTATAAATAATTATCTGGATTCTAGTTATACTAATTGTCTGGATAGATATAATTATACATTTTATGTATATTTAATTTGAAGTAAACTATTTTTAAAATGCGTGCGTGTGTTATGAATGATGTTTTAGAGTTAAAAATTATACGTGTTAGACTCTTTGAGATTTCAAAATTTATTTGTTATAAGTACAAATGGCTCGTTTTATTTAATAAAACGATAAAAAATATTAATAAAAATTTCAAAAAACAATTTCTTTTTCTAAAAAATCTATTAATTTATTACAAGTTTTTCAGATATTTTCCTGAATTTTTCCATTCTCAGAGCGCTTTTATAACAAGGCTGGGCTTTCAGGAAATTATAATCTGTGTAACTATGTATATATACGCGTTGATATGATGCGGCATAATGCATGTTCGCATTCTAATTATTATAATGCTTCGCGTACGCAAATAAAACTACAATATATGACATCCTCGTTACGTTGACGAGACAACCTTGATTGCGACAATCGTACATTCCAATCAGCAATATGAATTATTAATTTGTTCGCTCTACAGGCATAAGTAATGGTTATCAATCGGTTGATAAAATGTGCCGATGTTTTAGATAAAATCCATACTCGAACATAGTTACACGGTGTATCACAATTAAAATTATAATTATATTGGTTTAATACCTCTCTCATAATTTCACCTTTTTAATGGTTTACTATAAATTTTACGAAATTGGCCCGTTAACGATAATGTTTAACATAAAAATTTTTTTCAGTTTTTTGCAGCGAGACTTATATTTTTAAATATACAAAATCCACGATAATGATGATGTGGTGAAATTCACTTTAAAGCGTCCTCTTGAGAATTGTCTCAAATACAACTGAGAATCACGTCGGAGGTAAACCGTATAAACTCTCCTTTGTCAGACAGCATACGACATTTACGCCGCGGCGTCGAGGCGCTCGATCACGAGCGATTTGTTGAGGGTGTGAGCAGCGGGAGGAATAATCAGCGCGATGCCAGCAGTAATTAGTAGCTCGCGCGGCGCTGCGGAAATTGCCGCAGGCGGCCGACTCCCTGGGAACACCCCAAAATATCTATATACAGTCGTTCGCGCGATCGTTCGGAACGACGATGGCACGTAAGTAAGGTCGCGATGGGCGCGATTTCGATATGTCACGCAAGTTTTAAGCGACACATGATAAAATTATTAGAAGCTTCCCTTCCCGGGCATTTAGTCTTATCGGTATAAGATTCGTCGCTTGTTGAAACATACCGTGCTGATTCATGGCAACACGTATATCGGGAATATTTATTCGAAGCTTCGATATCGATTAATATAATATTTAGAGCGTTGGTGTTGTACGATTTTTCACCCCTCTGTTTCTCCCCCAACATCTCTTTATGTACTCGCGCCATTGTTGGCTCGAAAATGTGTTTCTTTTATCTCCCCTGAGTCGTGTACAGTATTGCTTTGGATAGATCTCCGACGGGATTACGCGTTTTTCCTCGAAACACTCTCGATAACGACGTTTCGTCATTATCAGAGAGATTGCGCGAGATGCAGTTTAACGACGTGCCCGTCTCTGCTTGTCCCAACATGGTAAGATCGAATTAAACAGCTTTTTCTCTTTTATTCCCGTTTGTCGATGCATCCCCTCGAAAGAATCGACTTGAAACATTTAGCAGTTATGATATATGTAAAATATCACTTTTATACATGTGCTACAATCTCGAAAATATATCTTTCTGTTTTTCAGTCCGTTTTGCAGCATTCTCGGGTTGCCTTTCATTGACCTATTTTCCCTGCATTTCCTTGCATTTAACATTTGTAAAACATCACTTTTTAATATCCAACCGTATGTGATATTTATTTTGCGACTGTTCAGTACGTGGCTTTTTTCGCAAACTTTAAAAACATTTTCCTTTTGAAATAATAATTATAAGAAATTGTGTTAGTATATTAATTACGCAAAAATTAACTGTGCACTACGAGAGAGAAAGAAAAAGAGAGAGAGCGAGAGCGAGAGAGAGAGAGAGAGAGAGAGAGAGAGAGAGAGAGAGATATGGAAAATGAGCTTTTTAACGTCTTGTAAAACGTATAAAAAGAGGAGCACATTTTTCTCGTGCTCATTTTACAACAGCTCCGCCGACGTTGATTTTTAACTTGTAGCCTGCACGCCCATAATATTCAATGGATAATTCAATCCCGTGACCCGGATTTTCATTTTGCCAGCGAATCGACCCTGCGCCCACTCGTTACTCGATAATCCCCGATGATCAGTGGCAATTGGAATCTCCTCGCACTTTAGAGCATCAGAAGTTATTACTCGTGTGCCCCTGTTACGAGCAGTTTATTTTCATTAGAGCACGATATCCGCCTGTCGTTATGTGTATCGCGCGCGGATCTTCTGCCAACGCAGCTTCCCGCCAGGTATTTAATGATCGATAGCTGCGTAACAAGGTGTTCTATCTCGTAATAATGTGACTTCCACGCTATTATAATATGTGTATATTACATCGCGTCCAACGTTGAAATGCGGCAGATAATTTACGGCGCAACTTTAAAGCAATTGCACACCACGTGTGTATCATCATTGTCACTTTATCTTTCTGAGTTGTGCGATGTAATATGTTGCGACATAGTTCTCTAGTATACCTTCCATAATCAGCTCAGCTGTATGTCAGTTAATCGGCTTGAGCGCATGTCACTGTGTTTTTGCCGTAAACTATAATACTATAATATTGAAATGAAATATACCACATTTCAATATCCGTCAAATTCATAAAAGCATGAAAATTTACATTACATACATAAATCATAGTGTTGTTAATATCTCTTTGAGTAAATTTTGATAAAGGATATTGTATTGTCGGGATTACAAAATGATCATTTTATTGTATTTTCAGAAATGTTATATTTCTCAAATATTTTATATTATATTACTTTTTTTAACGAATCCGGACAAAATTCGGGCCATTGAGTAATTTTAGCAAAGCGCAGAAATTCTCGCAAATTGAGTAATTATAACTTGTGGGTGGTTCATATTGTATATTTAACTTTTCACCCATTTCAATGGGAGTTTTCGAATAAACGCGGACGCTCGATTAAAATGTTAATCAATTAAAAGGTTTTCGATAAACGTAAAAAGAGTTATATGCATAAAAGAATACGAATACATAATAAAAAATATTTTCGGTCACGTTATTTCTATTCAGCGAACGTCAATTATTTATCGGAAACCTTTATTAATTTTGTAAATCCTTGTTCATATGGTTTATGTGTCTATCACGGTTTGTCAATAATTTCATATTCTGTATTGGGAAAACATGACAATACCGTTGCCGTATTGCCCATATAACCCAAAAAGAATAAACATGCATTCTTCCGTCATGTTTATGTCGTTTATCGCGCGTAAAGGGGATGAGCTATATTTACAATATATGTATAGGTATATGATACGTTATCCCTGCCTGCGTGTAATGTCGGACGGACAGCACCGTTGTTGCCTTTGGTATGTACAAAACGGAAACATCAACGTTGACAATTCGGGAAAGGAAATGTCTAATCGTGCCAGGTACAAAAGCGATCAGTCATGGTTGTCATGGCGGCATCAAGCCTTTTTTCAGTACGCTGCCGCGTGCGCGGATAACGCGGCGTACTCGTGAAGATGGCCTTGGGTCTCCGCGTCGTGTCCTTGACCGCCGTAGACACCGCCCGAATGATCATTCTTCCCGGAAGTGTGTACTACCGCGTGAAATCCCTCCTTGTCGGCGTGGTAGCTGACGATCCGAAGGCTGCCACCTGGATCCTTCACGGTATATTCCCCGGACACGCTGCTCCCTGAGGAAAGGAGTGTTTGATAAAAGGTAAAGAGGAAACGGCTTTCTTTAAGCCGTTCAAGATTGTCAAGAGTCGTAAGTGCCAATGACGAAACGTCAGTCTAAATGTATCGTTGATCATAACATTATCGTATTAATCATTATTTTGTAGAGAAATTCTGTTTTGCGGACAATTTTTTTTCTCATGACTAAAATATACTAGAATTATAGATTGCTCTAATTCCAGAGAATTAGTGTAATTTATAAATATTATATTCATTGATTCCTCTCTTTTTCAATAGTTATTCGCGACTACGAAAATTTAAACTTATTTAAAAAAAAATATTTTAATAGAATTATAATGTTTAATTATCTCGGTACTATGTATATATTATAATTTTATGTAATTTAATTTCAGATCCACAGTTGTACAAAATGTAAATAAAATATTTAAATTAACTTTATAAAAGTGTCTACTTATTAATAATTTAAAACTAATTTTTTTTTTTGAAGGAAAAGTTTGATTGGAATTGGTTTTCTCTTACAATTTTTTGATACGTTCAATATTAAATGTCGTGACATATTTAAAACTTGAATTAAAATTCTGTTCAAGCAAAGTCTACTTAAAACGAAGCAGCTTTCTTTTTTTTATTTAAACTCCTGAGTCGTAATTTCCGAGGTGTCTTTCACTTTCAATCGCTTGTAACTCAAAACCTCGAACTAAACACTTGGATACTTTCGCTAAGAAAGAATTGATTGCAACTTGGTCAAGGAATGCATCTGTAAAGTTTGCTCAATTTTGAGGAAAGTTTATACTTCTACATAGAACACTCGTACAACTACGATATCACACCGATGCTCCGTTGAAGCCAGTTTACAATTCCTCAAGTCAACTTCACGACTCCAGTAGGAAAACGTAGTTCCAACTGAAGAGTTGACACGAACGCACACATTCCCACATAGCCACACACGCACGAGTATTCGCACCATAGCGGCTCGCGCGTATTCTCGGCGTGTCGGAGGGTGCGCTCGCGGGCAGTCTTCGCAGAAATGCAATTTTCTTTTCACCAGCAACAATTTTTGCCAATGTCAGCGTGAGAACGCGCCGAGCCAACGCGCGTCGCCACGGTGGAAATCGGATAAACGGCGTGTAGCCACAGGTAGCCGGCCATTCAGAGACTCGACTCGACTCGACTCGACTCTCGTCTCGTCTCGTTGTCGCCGTCTCGTTCCGCGAAAGTCACGAAGGCATAAAAGTAACTCGTCCTTTTCACTCACCGTCGCTGGACTCTTTCTGGCCGTGAAAGTCGCCGGTATGATGATCCTCGACGCCGTACGAGAACTCGTACTTGGGCTTCGCCACGTAATCGACCGTGTAGCCGTCGTGATGGCGATGCTCGTGGTGGGTGTGCAGATAGTTGTGCTCGCCGAGATGGTCCACAGGTACGTGCGGCACTTTCACTTCGTATTCAGGTCCCTGCACCGGCCCTTGGAAATGCATGTACGAGCTGGCCACCGAGACATGATGATGATCATGGCTGTCCAGCGGTATCACGCCGGCGATTGATCGATCGACCAGGGCGAGGCCGATGGTTAGTGCTACGGTGACCTGCGACACAAGAAGTTTATGTCGACGGTGTCGTGTTGTCCGGAGGCTCACCTCCGGCACGGCAGAAGGGGCTTTCGATGCTCTGATAGTTATCGATCATGGTTGTAAATAGCGCGTGTTATGAGCTGAAGAGTTCATTTACATAAGCGCTGGACGTATATTTAGCGGGACACCAGTCTTACCGTAATCTCCCTTGCTTCTATTACAATTTTCTTATTTACGAGGAAAAAGTTTCTTTTAGAAAAAATTCTATTGTAAAGTAATATTGATTGACGGGATGGAATTGCCGAGCGAAGGCAGCTACGTAATTTAAATATTTTTACGAATTTTACGTGTTTCGGTGTCAAATACTTTTCTCGTACGCGCGTATAAACAGTCAACAAATTGGAATATTTCAAGCTAGTAAAATGTTGGACGAATCGAAATTGCACGGAAATGTAACCGTGATCTATACGATCGACGTCGCCTGTATATATGAACTCGATGCCACGATGAAACTCTAGAAATTTACGATATTTATCGACATCGAGTAGCGAGGAACGGGTCGTTGACCCTCTCGTTTTTAATTACGCGAATCCCCCGCCCCTTCACCCGAAAGTCAGGTCGTCAATGTTCAAACCAACATGAATCAGTTCGACGGAAGTGAGTCGATTGAAGAAGGAAATGGACGCGCGATTCATCGAGAAACATTTCTTCGTCCGCTCGTACGCTTTATCGGTCTCCGCGTCTCAAAATGAAAGTTTTTCACTTTAAGTTTTTCGCTATTCAAATCTTTTAATTATATGCATTTATATATAAGTATATAGATTGATATACGAAGCAAATCTTCGAGAAAGGTTTAACGAGACGCGTGATATAACACGACAAACACTTGGTATATATTTGTAGATATTAAAAATTATATATTTACTAGTAATGAGATATAAACACAAATTATAAATTATAATCCTATTTTATGCAAATTTTGTCAAAACTAACTGCCACCTGCAGACACTGTTTTATAGTAATTGTAGGAACATGTAAAATGCACGTAGTACAGTTTGCATTATTGCATATATAAGTACACGCTCAAGTTAGGAATATAGTAGAATATATGCAGAAAGAGATAGAATATGTGCATGTTAAAATGTACTATGTAAGATTTTACGTGCACTCGTCGAGTTATGAAACTTTGCGATATCATGCATATTTAATGTATCATCAAAAGGTCATATATAAATATTACATTATAATTTGGGCAAAATTTGAAGCATATAATAAACAACTAATTTTAACGATAATTATCATTAGAATAATAACTTAATTTAAAGGCTTTTGTAGCTGTAATATCAGTTTTCCCTACAACAGAGGCAAAACGCGAGTTTGCTAAAATGTATAAGAAAGGGCTTATTCACTTCTACACGCGTATATACGTGAGAAAATAACAGAACTCTTGGTTATAATAAAACAACCAAGACTTCTCTGAGGTTGAGAAGATCTCAAGATTAGCCAAGTACAAAAGAAGGAGCGTTTAATACAATTAAAGAGAAGCGTTTGTTACGAGTCAGCGTGCACTTTTTAATTTTCATGAAGTTCAACCCCAGAATCTTTACCCACCTCTCGTGTACGCCCTGCTCTGTTGTGAAACGGACACTATCTTTCGCAAAAACTTATCATTTGGAACAATCCGGTTGAAACGAACTAATTTCATCGAGTAGACTTAAATGTCAAGCAACACTTTAATCCCATTTTACATTTACGACCGTGTTTAGGTCTCCGACAAAACCGCGTGCAACTACCTTCCCGCCCTATCGGGAATTATTTATTTCGTCGACCCTCCTGCGCGCGATCACCGGTCTAATTATACGTGCGTAATTACTGGCAATTTAGAATCTGTCACCTATCGACCTCATTCTCCCTTCTTATATCTCACTCCTTCTTTTCTTTCTCTCTTTCTCTCTCTCTCTCTCTCTCATTATTATTTTCCATTTTTTTCTATTTTTTATATCGCGGGGCTATTCTTTAACTAACACTTTCTCCGATCCGCGTAACTTTTCCTTCCTTCGCGACGAGTTTCGACACTCTACCTTGAAAGTCATCTCCACCATTACGATATTTCAGGCGGCCAGGTGAGAACTGCAACTTACCAACGTATTTTCTAGGCTTTTATACCGGCACACTCTGCATACACATCGCCGCGCATACACGCGAGTGCATCCGCGCCCGGTTCCGGTTCCGATTGCTTATGCAGATGTCCAAGTGAAGATGCACTTCCGAGACATTCAGATAAACGTCGCATCGGAGACATCAAAACATACGATTATTAATAAACGAGGAAGTAACTAACGATGAACTATAAATAAATTGATAATAAAATTAAACCTAGTGCGTTTAATTTCATTTCAGATTACTTTCAAAATATAGAATATTTATTCGTACATAACGTATTTTATTTCGCAAATCGCGTATAGAAATAAAATAAAAATTTATATAAAAGACAGATTTTTAAGCAACTTGGAATTACATACATATAAAATCTTGAAATAAATATCCATCTTTAATAAGTATAAAAAATGCAAACTTCAAATAATTATAAATACTTTATGCTTAGGAGTTTGTATGAAAATGCTACAGAAAAAAATGTTATAAAATGAAAATTAATATTATAAACAACAAATTTTTTAAAATGTTATAATGAAACAAAATAACTTGAGAGAAGAAAATTTTTTAAACCTTTTTTTTAAGAATTTATTTTAGTTTTTTGTGTGTATGTATGCTTGTAGTACGTAAAACTATACTGATAATTCTGTGTATGCATTCTACATCGCAAGAGTCGACACGAGTTCCAAATGGCGTTTCACGATGACTCGCAATGTCATAAAACCGATTACGTATTAATAGACAGCACATCTTCACGTAGCGTGCATTGAAAAATGATCCAGGAGATCGCATTAAATCGCTTCCTTCCTCTCAGCTGGCATCGCGAATGGCTTCCTTCTTCCTGTGAAATACGTACTACAACCGCGAGCTTTCCTCAACGTCGAGACACGATATTTAACTTGTCCGAGAGGATCGATTTTTGTGTGAGAATACTTATTTACTTTAAACCGAAACCTTTTAATTCCTAAAGTATTGCAAATAATTATTTAAAAGACACAGAGCGCGATAATAATATGCACATGTATAGAGAGTCCATATAGATGATGTGATATAAATTATATAATTAATTTAAATTACGTAACTGTGTATGCCTACCTGCAAATGATCATCAGAGCTGTAATTACATTCATATAAAGCTGCTGTTACACAGAGCGTAATGTATTTTAATTATATTTTTATTAATTTTTGATATTAGTTAATATCTTTATATACAAAATGCGTCTCATATAAATATTATCCAATATAACTTTAATACAAATAATTTTGTATGTACAAGAAAATTGTATGTTACTGATATTAATTCAAATTTATTTTGTTAGCCAAACACAACTGTACATTTTTTATTGTATTTGCACATTACTCTTGATGCTGCAATATTTTTTGACAAAATAAATATTGATTGCGCGTAAGAGTATTACGTTAATTTTCTGCCTCGAATATTTTTCGAGTAATTTTCAAGATCTGTTGGAGTTGCGTTGCCATATTTGTCGCACAATATTTTTTAATTGTTAAATTAACTTATTAATTAATTACTTATAAATGAAGATTATCGTTTTCTCTCGTTCTGAACGATCCTTAAATCAATATTGGCGAAATGATATATTTCTTTTCAAGATTATCCGACTCGATCGAAAACAGGAGCTCTAAAAGCTGTGTCTGTTCAAATATAAAACAATCCTTGAGCGCAGCTCTCAATTCACATAAGATTCTATTGTTGTCTGTTGCTTAATAAATAGAATAATAGAATGATGGAAACAGTGAAAGAAATAAAAGTGTACAATGATGATTTGTCGAAAAATATTAATTTTTTATTATATTAATGTAATAATTTTTGACGATTAGTCTATTAATTAATTTATCTGTCTCATAATCTACGAATTATGAAGGGGAGAGAGTTGAAGACAGAAAGTTGCGGCTTTGCAACATTTCATATTCTATTCTTTAAAGAGCGATACTGACGTTAAGAAAGTGACACAAAATTTTTTTCTTTGCTGCAGTTTAAAACGCGCTTGGGGAGAGATACGGCTTTCGCGAAAGAGAGCCAACCAAAAGTTGGCTGGCGCTCGATGGAAATGTCCCTCCGTCTTCTTCGTCGTGACGATAAGAAATGTCGAGTTGATATTCGCGAAAATTTCCTTTACTTTCTCTCTCTCTCTCTCTCTTTCTCTCACGTTGCACGCGATACATGAAATGCGGTATTAAATCAAATTCATGCGTAACTGATTTTTGCTTTAATTCTGCGGCGAGGTTCCCGATTAGCGCCAATGATTAGCATATTCGCTGGAGTGCAGTGGATTATACGGTATCACGTATACATGGAAAATATCCGTGCGATTTGTCTATTTGAAATAACAAGCGGCGCTATGTACTCTATAATATGGTAAATCTGGCGCAACAACTGCACATAAATGCGATCATGCGATTAACAAGCTCCCGTTTATACATTATAACGCGCGGATTAATAATATAAGTATTATTATATAATATATTATTATAGTAAATGCTCATTACCCGCGACATATAATTTGATCGGCGGGATTTATGGTAGTGTCCAATAAGGCACAATAGACATTAACGATCGACCTCGCCACATTTGATAACCCGATTAATGGACTACGGTTATGATAATGAACGTGAAGGGAAATACAGCCGCCGGCACTCGCCATACGCACCGCTAATTGGATTTTCTTTGTGAAGAAATTCTGCGGATATACGTATTAAAGAGCCCCACTATTAGCCGGCCCCCGACAATCCTTTGAAACGACACAAACGGCTGTTTCGATGACGGGAATGACGATGAGTGTGCCGTGAGTCCGTGAGTTTCTTCGCTGAATATAAATGTGTTCAATTACGAGCGCGCATACATAGCCAAATAGACTCGTATATCTCCACATCAAACGATTAAATGTATCGCATTTGTGCCAGCTCTCTGCATGTTTCTCCATGCTATTGTTGCTGCCGGAAGCGAAGGTACTCCAAGGCACGGCAAATCGAATGCGATGTTATACATATATGCATAGCGATAATCAACTAAGCCCCAGAACCGCGAAACAATAGTATGATATAATTGCCGAGGAGAGGACGCCGAGTTGCTGCGCGCATCTCGTCCCGATAAGCGTTAAACTGTTTTTTATCTTCATCTTGAGAATTGCGCAAGATTATATCGAAAGTATATTAAATGTCATCCCTAAGTAATTTATTACCCGCAAATAATAAACTGACCATTTATTATGATGTCTTTGTGCAACCAAGTTTTCAATAAACGAAAATGACGCGATAAAAGTAATAAATAAATCGAAAATGAAATCCAAACTCATTAATGTGAGAATTAAACGATTGACGGTTTACAAGCGTTGAAGCTAGCTTGACAAGCCAGCATAAATAATTTAGCTCATACGGCAATTCGCGATTTCAGGTATAACGTATAACGTTTGTAAACGTCGCGTCGCCGGCTATATTATGCTTTCGTTCCGCACGTGATATGTGTCAGAAAATGAATGAGACTCGATTAAACTAATTGGCGTTTCCATCGCGCATATTGAGAGATGTACTTCGCTATTTATGAGCAATCAATTTAATGGGATATCTAATTATTGTAATGCAACCCTTAACTTCGACTGTATTGAGGTATTTATGATAATTACATTCGTTAAACAGATACTTTCTAGGCAATATTATCTTACTGCTTCAAATGAATCAAAGAAGTAAGAGATTTCTATTGTTATATTTTTATTTTCAAATCTAGTGTCAAAATGGCCTCGTTTTCATAGCACTTGCGCGTGACTCTCTCATTCTCTCTTCTCTTTGTGTATCACTTAAAGATTAATTATAATCTAATCGTAGCCGTATAATTTTCGTGATACGTTTCTTTCAACTTTGCGTGTTGCTTCAGCCCATCCATTAAATCAGCAGTGTGCCGCACGAAGCCTCCTCGTAAAAATTCCGCGAATCGAAACGGTTTTGCGAGCGAACTCTCGTGCGTGTATGAAAAGATCAGTCGTATATGTGGTCCGAGCTATAAAAGTCGCGATACGTGCAGTCTCGTATCCCGGATCGTAAATCAAGAAGCTCGATCCCGGCGCAGGTACGATTCCAGAGGCGATAAGGGGCTTCCGGAGCTGAGAGAAGGAAGACCCTCCTATCGTACAGGGAAACCCGTTCAGGGAAACCTGAGTCTTCCACATTCGCGGATTCGTTTAATCGCGGAGCGCTCGGTCGCAGTTCCGATGACCTATGCACGGAGGGTCTGACCCAAATCGTCTGAATCTGCTGCAATTTACACTTGACGCGTTTGCCGACAACAGAGAGGAAAAGTGGTCAGTTGACGACTCTTCCGTCGGCGGGCTATCCCGACTTGCCGGATTTCGAGGATTAATTTCTCAAACACGGACAACGATATACATAGATATCTTGCATCGAGATGCACCTGCTTGCAACACGATGCATACAGAATGCGCCGAGATATATACATAAATTAGAGATTTATATTGTGCTACATATAAAAAAATAGTAAACTAACGAATAAAAATAAACACGAATGATAGATTATGTTTACAGCAGCGTAAAAATAACAAATTGCAAAACTAGTTGTAAAACAGATTGTGTAAAATTTTAATTTTAATACAATTTAAAAACTAGAATTATTTTAACAGAGATTTATTTCCAGAAATAAGAAAAAGAGAAAAATTTTTAAAGATTGAAAGATACAGCTTGAATATATTAAATCTATAATAATGATCGATAAAAAATAAAAACTTGGGATATTCTTCAGACTCATCGAAATCAAGCAAGCACGAGACAAGGCGAGCGAGAGCTCGTGAATAAAAAGCAATAATAAACGTCGGTGACGAGCTCGTAAAAACGTATTTACGCGGATTACGCGAATTCCAAGCAAGGAATCGAGTTTTTACTCAGCGGGAGCAGACGGCAGGGTTGCGTTGGACGAGATCACGAGCCGGAAGCCGCTCGCTTTCGAGCACTCTCCCGTGCTTATTGCACTCCAGTCGTCAGAAGCTCAATTAAAATTCCCACGGAAATTTCTCATTCGCTCGGGATACTTATCCCGACGGGCGACCGTAGCCCGGCGTTGTACGACATGCTAACGTCGCGGAATTTCCCCGGGCTATTTTTCTCCCTGTGCAATTTCAACGGCGCACTGTACGTATCACTTGGAAACGGGCACGTGGGTTAACGGCTAACGATAAGGCTAACGTAATTCTGTCCGCCCTTCGCGCGAGATATCGCGGTCGCACTCGGGGCAGTTTAGAGCCATGCCTCGTCTAGAAGCACCGTGTCGAGGGTTCGGCAATTAATCTCGGGTGCAAAATGCTCGGCGACGTAACTGGCGATTATGAAGCTTTTAATTTTTACGTTTTGTCACGTACCGCCCATTGAGAGCGCGCCTGAATTAATTTTCCGACCGCGAGTATACTGCGTTACAAACTACTAATGTTGTAAAAATGTTCACAATCACTGAACGATTCTTCTTTTATTTTATTGCTGCAGAGATCAAAATATATACGCAACGTTCGACGCTACTATTATTTTCTTCTACTAGATATTTTGCAGCAAATTTGTCAAATAGATACTTGCCTGAATAAATTGGCAGTTACCTACTAACAAAAATACAAATTACATAAAAATATTAAGACAAATATAAATGGAACATTTCCTACATATTTTTTACAAAGTAATAAAGATTTTATTTGTTTTATTACATTTAATGGAAGCTTTCGGTAATTGCGTATGGAACTATTACATCCTAATTTTTTGCAATTAAATCCACTGGTCATTTTTATGCTCCCTCGATCAAATGTTAACATCTTCCTTAAGTACTAAATGGCCATAAAAACACGAGACGGCGAGAGAAGCTTTCGACAAGTTCGCGATACAAAAGCGATGAGATCTTAACGAGCATCCCCGCGTAGTTAATCAATCTTCATTCCGGTACTTAATTACTCACAAACTTACTCACACGACGCGCGAAAAGGCGTATCGAGTGTTGTTTCCATTACGATAACACAACCGGCAAATAAACGACAATTAAGATAACACTTGTATCGACACAGACGATCTTCCCACTGATTGAAACGGTTGATATATACGCAATTTACGCGGAACATCAGCCATCTCTCTGATTTATGGCTTTTCATCGGTTTTCATTGCGCGCTTGTAAAAACGCGAGAGTAAATAATAAAGCTCATATATAAAAGATTATATTTTATTCTAAACAATTTATCATTTATTATTATCATATAAATTTTTATTTTTTTAATGTATCGATATATTAACCACTTGTCTGCGTAAATCTTTAATACCTACAATCTATCCTGCATTTATCGCAATTTTTTTTCATTCACGGATTTTTCCATCAATTTGAAGCTTATATTTCTTTTGATTAAAACATGAATAAACGGGAAAGATTTTTTTTAATTCGAGAATATTGAACGCATATAATTTCTTTTTTGCACGGTCCAATGTGATAATAATAACTTATTTTTTTTTTTTATTAAAGAATGCAAATGTGCGAATACGATAAATTCTCTCGAAATAAATAATAGGACGATATATCTAGATTTCATATGTAACTTTATTAAGGACAGGCGTGATAAAATTGTTAGCCACATGTTCCCGCGAATTAACACGTCGACGAACTGTCAACGATCCTTCACGGGTCGGTAGTACTGCTACGTAAATCAAAGTTCGAGATTCCAATACACTTACACTTGTCACGCTTGCTTGCTCAAGCGCAACACCTTCGCTCTCTGTGTAAAGCGGCACTTGTCGCGATCTTAAGACCTGTTGATCGAGCGAAATCAAGTTTCTCGTCACCGAACAATGTTCTACATGTATTTAGGTGATACGCAAACAGACTAAATATATTCAATGATCTTGGCCATACAACTTTCGATAGCGCTCGATTGACCATTTCTAAGAATGCGTTGGCAATTTCTGATTATTTTATTATTTTTATTGTTAAATTTTTTATGAGTGTTGTTATATCCTTTATAACTTGCATCTGTTAATGCTTTGCATTTTGATAAAAGTATGCAAAAATTATTTCATTTTTTGTTCATATATTTTGTACAGCATCAAAACTTGTTATATGTGCAACAAGTCATTATAAAGCTTTCAAATGTGCTGAACATGATTCATGCAATGCGTTATTGATTAACACTAGGAATATATAGTTGACCATGTTTTACGCATTTCATGCTATTAATCGCAGTTGTTCGCAGTTACTTATCGATTACAACAAGTAGCACATATACATTTATTCGAAAACAACTACGTGCGTACGTGAACAACAAACTTTAAATATAAATATTCTATTTCGATTAAACGAATACTAACTGTTGTAGTTGTGCACGTTCGTATTGTCATTTTATCAAAATCGTCTAATGAATAATTATCGTATTGTAAATGTTTAACTATCCGTATAAAGATGTATCTTGAAGGTAAAATGTATGTATTTATCGATAAATTGCTATTTCGTGCGAAATAGCGCGAAACTATCGGTATGACCAATACTTGCGTCAATAACCAGTTTCTCATTAATGGCAAAATCCAGCCACAATTACTCCAGCCATGATTAGTGCTGCGCGAGAAAGATAAATAGCTTCGTAAACACGTCGCGACAGCCGGTGCTCGCAATGCTCCATCCGTGATTATTAATGATCGAGATTAGAATTTTATATGACTTGATGTATCACGCGCAGTTTCCCTTTCACGCGTTCCAACGTGGCAATACGTACGTTTCTAATATATCAGCGCATTTATCGTCCTTATCGCTTCGTGCGGTACGGCGAAAAATTGTATTACGGGTGGTGCGAACTGTCACACTGTGATTTATTTCGTGCAACATTGTCTCGTGAGATTATCAACGGAAATTTATTCGGTCAATGAGCGTGTGATCAATTACACTTTTAATCGCGTTACTCGTAATAAACGGCTAAGTCACTCGTTGCATTAACGCGGGTATCCGTCGAGCTTAAATATTCATGCAGTATGCTGAAGTAATATAAATAATTATACTATATATTATGACACACATATATTGCATGTGAATGATATACATATAAATTATATCGATTAATACAAATTTGCATGATCACCATTTGGTGCCTTTATCGAAATAGAGTTTAAAATGTCACACATTAAAATATTTTACGAGTTAGAAATTAAGATCCAAGCACAGTGTATATTTTTAAATATATAAATTTAATTTCAAAGAATTGTGACATTATTTTATTGACATTATACAATATTATATAGTATACCTATAACTATAATAAAATAATTGAATAAAATTATCTTTAAAATGAAATATAATATTTATTATTATACAATAATAAATGTCTATAAAACTGGCACAGCCACTTCAGCACAATCAAATAAAATTTGTGTAGAAATTTGTTGCTAATTTGTTGCTCTATTGCAAATTTTGTTGCTGCAGCCATTTCGGAAAAACCGATGGCTGTGCTAGCTAAAGTGTAAATGAATTTTAAAATATAAAGAAAAATGACAAAATTATTTTAATTATTATATTTTTTAAATGTTCCAAGTTGCGAATTTATTAGAAAACATTCTGTTCGCGCGTTCACGTATAATATCACGTATAATATAAAATGATCCGTTAAAAAATTGATTGACATTATATAATGATATGTAATATCGTTATATAGTAGTATAATATACATAAAGCCAACTTTCGTGCATTTAGCGTGACCAGTTTTTCTCAATGAGATAACCGGTTCATATCTCTAACTTTAGCACTTAAGGCAATGATAGTGCTCCTCACTCCGTAACACTTTGTCGAAGTAAAGGATCAAAGCCTTTGTAATTCTATACGGTGCTACATGAAAGCGGCCTCGCTCGAACGTATTCCTTGAGAGACCCCGCGCGTGCCACGTACCCGCTAGCGGTCAAGTCGAGAACTCCAGAAGAGTTCGTCTATCTAGCTTATACTAATGTAAAAGGAATTTGTTATTAACTGCCCGCATAGATGGGTTCGTATTAGAGTTAAATTGTCAAGCTTTAGTAGTGATATCATTTGTGAAATCGCGAACAATACAATGCTAACGATAACGTCTTTGCGTACGTATAGCTCATATACTCCAAGAATATGTAAAATATTACATGATGTGCGTAATGCTCTAATGCGATTTGAAATAAGCCAATAAAAGGCATTTTACAAATTCATTATGTTCTTATCACGATTTATTAAGAATATTGTCATGATTGAAAGAGAGAAAAAGAGAAATGGGAGAGCTATATTGGAGATAATAAAATTAATATATATAAATAATTTACATTAAATTTAAATTTAAATCCACAAGTTTGAGTGTTATATCTTAATTTGGATAAGACAACACATGATTCTTCCTTATTTTCTAGTGTATTTTTAAAGCTTTATGTGTCAAAATAAATAAATTGATGATATATAAGTTTTATCGTGAAGCATTGTTTTGCGAGTTTATTCAATTTTTATAATATATATATATTTTTTTTAATTAAAATTTTGTCACTTAATAAACGCGACTTTCGCATCGATTGCGATTAATAAAAAGACGGAAGATAACATAAATCGAAGCGCGGAAATTGTGGTCCAATTCGCTTTGCATTTAATTCTCAATGTTGAAAATTGTCGTCATTAAAGCAAATAATGTGCGAATTTCGCTGAGAAGATGGAAGACGACGAAGCGTTTGAACGAGCGGACCTACATCTCGTGCTTACATCTCATCCGCCTTTAATTAAAGCTGTTTCTGCCACCGTTGGGAATTCTTTATCACGTTACGTCGTCGCATTTTCTTCGTCGTACGCGGTGATATCGCGCCGCGAAGAAGCAAGTAGGGAGCTCGTAAAAATTATGGGAAGTAGTTGCCTCAATTAATGTAACGACGCGCATATTTAACTTGTACGTTATGCAAACTCCCATTATTTTCCCTTTCGTCGTTTTACGCGACAGAATTCTTCGCTAATAAGGCATACGATCCTTAGCTGTCTTGCACGTTAATAGTGTAATTAATATCATAATAGATCGTAGCATCAATATTATATCCATCTTGCATTATTTCGAATTCCAATAATATCTCCTATAATTGTCATCAGTTCATTCTTCTCAGCGTGGCACTCTCGAAAAATTATGCGTTCCTTTGTCCAACGAGAAACTACATTAATTGAGAAGAGCATTCCCTTTGTTCGCGTAGTTAATTACACGCAATTCAGATCATCATAATGGATCCAAGGATGAGCGCGGCTTTGCAAAATCCATGAACACGCAGGTGAGATAATATGCATGAATTGCGTTCACAGCATCACTTTATGATACGCTGATTATGGTTGCTGGAATCCGCGTTTGCATTTAACATATGATCAGTAAAAGTAAAAGATATCTGAGAATGAAATTTCATTACTGTTTAATCACTTTTCCCGTTTTACTCTTTTAATTTTATACCTAAGAATTTTATTCTTTATTTTATTATTCTTACATTTTCTTTTACATAATCTTCATTATTATACTAATATTCTTTTATTCTATAACTTCTTATCTCTATTATATAATTTTATTTCTGTCTTTATTTTTTTAAGAAGATTAAATGTGATCAAAGGTGTTAATTTATTACCAGAGTATATTATTCTATTTAGAATAAGTTACTAACTAAAATCTGCACAATAAAGATAAAGATGTAGTTACAACTGAAATGAAGATGTAATAAAAACAAAAATAATATTACAACAATTAATAGAATGCTTGCTTATCGTTATCGAAACGTAATCAAGTCGTAAATTGGAGCGAGTGAGTTATGTCTGCGACGATGTGCACTAAATGTTATCGCATTCAGTTAAGATCCTTGCTATTGTGTCGTAATGCAACTCGGCGTTTAATGAGAACAAGTGTAAGCACTATCTAAAGCAGATGGAGATCTGTATTCCCTTACGCGGAGCGGCATGATATATTGTGTAGAATCCACTCGCGGTTTTCCCCTCTGATTAAATCTTTGATTGCTAGCGATCCACCTGAAGCTACGCAATGATGAGCGGGTAATCAGTCCCAAGTAGAGGAGGAGTTAAGTAATTTGTGAAAATAACGCCGACGGTGGGCGAACGCCGCGCCGTAACGTGCCCATCGAACGCCGCGCCGCGCCGCGCCGCGCCGGCTAGGTGCCTGATTAAACTTTCGCTATCCGGCCTATTCGAGGCGTCTTGATTAAATTCGCGCTGGGTAAGAACCCCGCTTTCAGGCCGATGAGAGCGGCTTTCTCGACACGTGCCAAGCCCTCGAAAGGAACAAATCCGCGAATCCAGAATCCCAGAATCCGAATCCGCGGATCCGAATCTCGCATCTTCCGTCTCTGACAAACTGAGTTACGTGATCCGCGCATTGCGGAAAATTACGCGTCAAGCCGCGTTATGGCTTTTAAGGTAAACAGGTACTAAACTCCGAAATATAGCGGTACCTACAAACAGCACACAAAATACATTTGTTGCATAAACAATGCACGTGCAAAATTATATTATGCTTCGGTGCTTAAAGGCGAAACATAAAGATGAAATATGATAGGTATATGCAAGACATATAATAAATAAAAAATATTTATTTTGAATGCAAATATTAAAATTAGTCGCTCACAAAATTTTATAATGTATATTTACATGTTTATGACTTTGCATAGTTACATATTATATAAAATGCAATATTTAAAAGTACAAATTTTAATGTAAAAATAAAAAATTACAGATATTTACAAAATCATGTGAAGAAATTTTTGCAAATTTATAACTTAAATAACACTGTACTTTTACAGCGCTGTATAGCAGATATATAATGTTTGAATTTGATGTAACATAGCATTGCGAACTATATTTCAAACAGTTCATCCGGCAGCAACTCAAATATTTAAGTGACCCAGATTAAATAAAAAGCAATCAGGCTATAATGCGAAATTTCTTCATACAAGTTTTGGATAAAATATTTCTGATAAATATAATAGATACATTTAATTAATTAAACGCTTTTACGTACGAATATAATTAATTTTAAATATAAAAGTTATACGCAATTGTATTAGTTATATTACATTTAATAAAAAAAACATGAATAATATGTATCAAAAGTCGAAAAGCCAATATGTCCAATATATCCGCGGGCGCAGGCCCTCCTAAAATAAATCAATATTGACAGCATAGCCACACTAAAATCGTCAGCATGTCGCACGAAATCCGCACACCATACTCTGTGCATGCTTATATTACAATGGTGAAAATAGAAATATGTGATGGCTAACCTATTGTGTGATTTAATATAAAATTTAATTAAATGTATTCGTTTAACTTACAAATCACACATGCTTCCATTACTTGTTCTTTATTCATAATTTTATGTATTTTTTTACTGACGTGCGAGCCATTATATTGAAAACTTTTATATCTTTTTCAAAAATAATAAGAATTATATTTGAATATATTGTCAGTTTTATCTTATACTTGTAATTTGCCTTCACTTATAACATTTTTTTCACTGTGTTTCATAACCGTTCTGAATAAAATCTAATGCTAATTCGTATTTATGAAATTGAATTTTGATCACACTACGGTTTAAAAAAAAATATCGAGTTGCACAATCAACATTGTTAATTGCTTACAGATCGGCGGCAGGAGAGGATGGCCCGATATCGGAAACGCGTAATATTTCGCGATATAAAAAGCGGATTATGTAATTGTATCATTAAGTATTTAATTGTGCCGATTGTTCAAGTGTCGTAACACGGGAATGAAAAATCACTTAATTTGCGATCGCGACATAAAACCACGCGAAACGTAATTGAGCTCCCGATACGCGATCTGGAATTCGATATTTAATTAAACTTGAAATAAGGCTTACCGAAACTTGATACAATGCAAAGTAAAAGATAGATGAGTTGGCAGGCAGCCATTAATATATTGCTATTTCACGCAACAACTTATTGTTAAAATTCATTTGCATTGTCAATCAATTTTATTTATATTTTCAATTTTTTTGACTTTATATATTGACATGTACAAAAAATACAATATTTTGTTTATTTCACGCATAAATGAATAATTACAAAATAAACAAAACGAGATAATTAGAAATCATTTAATGAATAATATTTAAAAAAACTACGCAATAATCTTTTATACACATTATGCATATTATATTATAATAAACATAATATTTTTTGTTTTTCCCTTATTTCAACAAGATAAACTAGGCTAGGATTAAAAGAAGAATAGTTGTTATTCATTATTCGTTTGTACTCTCTCCTCCCTCTCCGACGGTCATCTTTTTAGCTTTCGGAAGCGCGTGGAAGTTTAATTGCGGTTCTCCGAATCTCATCATATGCTAACCGTCTCTTTTCGTGGTTCGTAGAGCGTGACTCTGCGCAAAGTACGAAATTCGATTTAAAGTTGAACACGATAGACGGACGAGGTAGTGGCGAACGAAAGTATTCGCGGCGAAGCCTCTGTTCTCGGTAATATCCCAGCGGATTTTTAGACGGCGTAGCCATAAAAGGTTTTGATGTCTCGATCAATCACCTCATCCGACTGATATTGGACGAACCGCGGCAGGCGCCAGCATCAATCTTTGATTATCCATCCTCCAACGCTCTCTCGCTCGATTTCTCGCTCGATCTCTCCGTTGTTTTTAGGCGCAACCGCGAGGCGAGGACGATTTATGAATTTGCCATTATATTATATTTATGTCTTGTAAAGCCTTTGAGCCTCAACAGAATTCTCGCAAGCAAGCCTTACAGAAAATTCGCGATATCACCTTTAGAGCCATATACAAACCATATGTATGTATAGATTGGTATTATATATAAAAATGCAAGATAGTTTAATATGTGTATTTTTTATCGTTTTATAGAATTTTAAATTTGTAAATTGCAAACTTTAGATAACTGCATTTTCTATAAAGAGATATTAATTATGTTACACTTACCTTAATTTTAATATACCTTCGTTTTTAATTAAGTTAATTATATACATGTATGTACAACAAAAAATATGTAATTATTAGAATATTTGTGTTCTCTCTAGCAAGCATTATGATGAAAAATTTTTGACAAACAAAACGGAATAATATATTTTACAGGGGCTTTATAGTTCATGTCTAGCCGACATAAGGGTAGAACAATGCGACATATTTTGAACATAAAAAATGATCATTAGCACGCAATCTTTATTGCAATCTTTACGGGTTTTGGCGCCGTAAATGTCTTTATGACGATCCTTATTATAAGCGAATACATATTCGGAATTAACCTGGTAATCCTCGTTTTCGTTGCCAACCTTATCCTTCCAAATGGATTTCACTGCTTCGTATCCATGGCGATGTTGGAACAGAAGAGCCTTATCGGCTGCAGTAAACATTAATGCAGTTGCCTGAGTCACGCTTGAACTCGAAAATATTTCATAAACCGTGACATTAAGATAACGGGAACAACGATTTACATATTACATCGCGATATTAAATGAAACGTGTCATGCCTGCTTATGTACGAAAGCGACACTTACTCCTGATTGTAAGAAATTTGCATAATGAGAGTTAAAGTAGGTAAGCCTTCGATACTAATTTTATACATTTTCTTTTTAGTGAAATAACGATTGAATGATGAATAATGGCTGTTGTATATTTCTGGAATTATATTTTAACAATATTATATAATTATATTTTACACAATAGCTCCTATTTTTACAAATTATAATAAGAATATGTGACATTTATATACGTATATTTTAGTAACTGCCGTCTTTATATGTTCCATTTTTATTGATACTCAAAAGCAAAGCTATATTAATATATGTTACAATCAATAATGGATAGTAAATTTCAGTAAAATTAAATAATAATTGTAATAGTAATAATCATAATCATAAAATGTGTTGAATTCTCTAATTAAAAGTTTAATGGAGAATAGCACGCATGTGCAAATCAGGCGATATTTTCTTTCATAACAACCGTTATTTTCTAGTAATTTGCAACCGCTCCATAAACGTATTCAATAATTGTTTCCGGACTAAAAATCTTTTTACGGTATTCCTGACAAATCTAAAACGTTTATTAAATTATATTTCATTTAACAAAAAAAAATAGATTGAATTACAAAAATCTGGTTGTTTTATTTCTCTAAAAATGGTATAAATTTTCAAACTCTTACTGTCATTAAATCGGTGTATAAATTTTATCGATATTTTTAGCTTTGTAAAATTTAATTATATCTGTAAACGTTTTATTTTTTAATATATTTTCTCTTGCCTCTCATATATGTAAGATTAACAATGTATAATATAATCGTATTATGAGTTATAATATAATATAATGAGTATTATGAGTTTTTATATTATAAGTTTATATATTTTGTTGTACATTTTACATTATATATTTATTTCTAATAAATATTTTATTTACTATTCCGCTTTTTCGGTCGTTCAATAATATCAATGGCTTTAACGGCTCGTATAAAAATCGTCGAGTAAATAAAAATTTCAATGTACGACTATTGTTATTACAAGTGTCATTTAGAGAGTCGCGTCACATTATTCACTCATACTGACGCATAAAGAAACTGGAGCTCGTTGTATGTATGAAAAAAGCAACGCGTTATCGCATTTCAGTGGAACCCGAGCAGTGCTTTTTTGAATTTGATATACACCGCGGTAGCGGGACGCGTGTCAAATTGCTTCCACTTCGTCGTGACATGAAATTTTAGCGAGGGGCCTTTTCCCTAACGTCAGACGCCGCGTCGCGCCGCGCTGCGCCGCGCACATCGCGATAAAGCCGCTTTCACGGTGATCCGCTTCCTCACCAGCAAAATTTTACATGGCGCGTCAAACTCACGATGCCCATCAAAATACGCCACATTATGCTGTTCTCATCCGAATGGAGGAAGCGTACCAAAAAGTCCTTCCTCCTTCTCCCCGCCGCGCCGCGCCGCGCCGACGTGAATTTATCGCGGGTTCTATGTAATATCGTCGAATCTTCTCACGGAGTCTTTATCGCGTTTTATTCTGGCCAACGTATGGCGAAGATTTCCGCGCGATGAACATTAAGTAAAAAGTTAATCATTTATGGAATAATACATACTCGCCTGTACTTTGTGCATGCCTATGTACTTATTGGATTGAGGGCACGCTGATATACTTCATGAAATATTCGTGTAATTTACGATATGGGCCAATCTTTGTCGTTGTTAAGTCAACGCTAAGTTACTTAATTCAAAGTATTTTTCAAAAGATCTTATCGAACTGCAGACAAGTTTAAAGCACAATTAAATCGCTGAAGGAAGTACAATGGCGGAATACTGTCATTATTTCCGCAGTTTCCACGTAAT
This sequence comes from Tetramorium simillimum, assembly GCA_011636635.1. NCBI lineage: Eukaryota > Metazoa > Arthropoda > Insecta > Hymenoptera > Formicidae > Tetramorium > Tetramorium simillimum. The sequence goes on along the minus strand of VBVQ01000147.1, from coordinate 22,703 downwards.
CAGATTACAATCCACGCTTTTAAAATCTCGATTACTGTTTCAATCTCTACGTTGCATCAATTTTAAAACATTGAAATAAAATAACGTTGATAATTAAATTAAAATGCTAAAAAGATACGCGCATCCATGTTTCTCATTCGAATTCACGTGATTCTGTAAATCAAATTTATATAAAATTGTTTTCACAGTACTGTTAAGAACAGCTCTGTGAGAAAATAATTTTGTTACCAATTGAAAAGTGGATGATGATTAAAAATTTAGTTTTAATTACTTGTATAAATTCTCATTTATAAATAAATTTTATTCTTGTTACAATTATTAAAGATGTAATGGTTCCTTTTATCCTTCTATGTACATATTTGATATGATAAAGGATATTTTTCTAAAAATGTCCTTTGTTACTCCAAAGATACACACAAGGAATAACAAAGGAAGACGGCAGCTTTGAAATTTTAGTTGATTTTAAACGTATCGAAAATTTGTCACATACTCCAAATTACCGCTGACAACTAACTACGCAAGGTATCTCTAAGAATTTCCGGCGATCGATTAACGAACTTCGACCGATATCAGGCTCTCCGGGTTCGTTAACTTAGACAAAACTCGCCGGACGACTTCCCTCATGTTCTCCGCGATCCTCTGTTACAGCTAAAGTTCGTAACTACGTGTGCGTAGATTGTAGCAGCGCCGTAAATTACGACGTTGTCGTTGAAGCACGTACTCGCGAAACAAAAGATTGACTAACATGCAGCGAAGAAAAATAGAAAAGGAGACTTTACAGACTTTGCAACTCTAACGTTAGCACTTAGTAAAAACGCGACTATAAATATGAGCTTTGGTCAGAAGAAAGTAAATTTTATAGCATATCTTTCGTTTATTAATAATGATCTTTACAAGATTGATTAATATTTTGACTATATGTTCCGAATAATCAATACTATATGTATATAATGCAAAAATCTTACAGAAATAAGAAATGCATAAAATTTATTTACATGTTGTTATATCGGATAATTTTAAACTTTGTCTTTGTCTTTGTTTGTGTTAAAACCATTAAAGAAACGTGTGAGAGGATCGGTGGTAATAGGTTATAAATAAATGGCAAAATAGAACTCCTAACGCATGCCAGCTCGTCAGATAAGTCTCCCCCGGGTTACTAATTTGTCACAATGATGTATTATGATGGCGTAATTAGGAGTTGTCGCCCCATGAGTTACAACGGCCTGCGAGCAATTCTTGGCTTACCGCGCAATCCACAACACTCTTGCGCATTCCTGAGAATGTGACACAATTGGGCTATTACGGCCATTTATTACGGTGTAATTGTATTCGGCTTAATTTCACGTTGCGTTTTCGCAGTCGGGAACAATAGTGTCCCGCGACGTTAATGCATTGTCGTTACTGCGAATAGTTGCGCTCTTTATTCGTTACGCTTTATAAACGCCAGCCAGAGGCGCGATTTATGTGTGATGTTTTTGTAATTTATCGTCACCTTCGCCACGGCCCACGAACGATAAATCTCGCTGCGATGCGTCGAGATTACGGACTCTCACGCTGGCGTTAATCTTCCGGCGCGAGGAGAAACGCCTGACATCGTCAGGCTTTAATTTAAGACTTTTCTTAATTACAAATTGACAAGTCCTCGTGGGCTTTAAGCTTAGTGAGGAAATCTCCTTTGTGACAGTGACAAATAATACGTTTGACATAAGCTTCAACCTTTAGCCATACCTTCCGCTTTTCTTTATTTTGCACTTTTTTTCTTCGATATTGATTAGAAAAAAGATATATTAAGAAAGATGATAAAATGTTGCACATAATACAAAAGCCTTTATTGTACAGGCGCCGTCTTCTTTATATTCTTGTTTTTTTTTAAGAATTTCAAACGAGTACATGAACGACCGAGATGGAAAAATAGGATTAAAGGGAAATAAATTATCAAAATGAATGATTTCTTTTCAATTGTCTTGTGCGACGACCGAAAATTATAATAGAAATTAGGAGGGTCATTTTGCTCATGCCTTGATCCTTCCTCCACGATGGGTCGCGACCGGATGTTAAATTGAGCGCGTAATGCCGGACGAATCGGCATTAATATCCGCGGAATTAACCCGATGCCCGGTAATTAAATCGATTAATTTCCATTTCCGAGTGGCTCGCACAATTTTCGAACGCGCCCCGCGATTAATTCCGGGCCCTCTAACGTTCCCGCGATATTTTATACCCGGCCGCAAATCAATGGCCATGGAAGCGAATTCGCGATGCATTTAACGGACACGTGAAGCAATATGAGTGTAATTAATTTCGTATTTTTCATACTACACCAGGTGTATCGGTTTCGCGTGCGCTGGCGGTAGAACTACCACGTAATATTTTAAAATTAAATTTTCAACCGTACCAAAGCAATAGACGGCTATTAAGGCACTTTGAGGAAATGTTCAAAGATATATTCAACCAAGTCTGTCGTATACGATACCATAAACTAAGAACCTGAATTTTTTAATAATATGAACAAATTTGGCGTTTTAATTTTCAAATATAAAGTGGCATACTTCCCTAACAAGCGCAATGCTTTCGTTACACTATTTACAGGAGATTAAAACAGGAAATTTCAAGAAAAACATGAATATTATCTCCGTAATATGATTTATACGTAAAATGAGTTTGCTTATTGATACTCAAAATATTTCTGTTAGAATATCGCTCGATTTTGCGGTATTCCTGATGGATTTACTAAAAGTAATCGCGACGTTAGCAGAGCTGCTACTGAACTCTTTTCATTAACCTTCTAATAAAAAAATAGATATTTATTTTTAATATCATAGTTATACCTGAGAGAAATAAGAGACGATATCTTAGTCGCAAGAGACCACTTGCCACAAAAATGAAAAAATAATGTAAAATCTTATATTAAATTCGAAAAAATTAAATTTTGCCGTCACCACACTCAATGCTTGCTATTCTCATAATAATTGTATTTTAACAATAATTTTATATTTTCATATTATTTTTGCTTGAACTACTTTATTTTAATATCAGACGAATGCATAGGCGCTTCTGAATTGGATTACCCGTGGGGAAACGATACAGGTAATCTCTCGGGAAGTTATTCCGTGACGCTGCGACGTCAGTCGTCGTTACAAGTAACTGGCGTGAACCCAACAATTTTATTCAGAATTAAGTTGTGCCATTTCAGTCATGGGTTTTACTTAGAAAGATTGCACGCGAGCGAGCGTCGTATGCACGCAGCAAAGAAACCAGAGACATTTTTGTAATATGTATCCTTAGAAAATTATAATATATTACTTTGTATAATACGTTTGAGTCTATTTAATAAATACATATGTGGCAAGTGTATCTCCAAATATTTCATATTTTACGCTGAGAAAAATAGAGATGGAAAATTTTAATGGCAAAATGTAAGAATAATTGCGTGAAAAGTTTAAAGGACTTATATAACCTGTTCCTCTTTTTGATTTATGTATCGTACCCAAATTGAATTAAATTATACGATAAAAAGTGAAAAATTGTTGATATTGTTGCTTCGGATTATTTATAAATGCTGCAACGGCGGAATCACAATGAAGACTGTCGCTTCGATGGCTTCATCAATTTGCTGTTTTAAATCGCAACATTTACATACGAATGTGTATGTAGTCGATTACGGTTATATTACATTAATAATTCCAGTTACCATCAGTTTTCGCCCATACAAACTCGCAAATTTATATTGCGTGATATTCTCGTCGATAAACATACCTACATTTTAAAATGATTGCCAATGCCATTCAATCAACCCTACTTTATCTTTTATATTATATTCCCTTATAAATCTTGGACGTGCATTGAATGGTTCTTACGTGACTTGTATGGTCTTAACGGAACAATAGCATTGTTCCTTAGATCTCAAGATACTCTATATATATGAGTGTACATCCGAAGCCACTTAGAGGACTGACAAATTAACGAAGTTTATGATTTTCATTGCGGACAGCGTTTGCCGCTGTAAATTAATCTCGCGCGCTACGTGAAAGGAGAGTTCATCGGTTCTCCCGCAGGATTACGTCCAGCTAAGTGCAGTTTATTTTGTCGTGGTCGCTGGGCAATCGCGCGTTGCGGTAAGACGTCGTTCTCTCAGGGATTTCAATATTAGGAAATAAGAGACGGCGAAACTGCGATTGAGCGTCTCTCAGTGCACTACCGATGTTTCCTTTCTAAGATTCTTAGGCACACTGTGCTAATTTATTCTAACGTCGTTTTCCGTCTAACCTATTGTTCGACAATATTATCTAATGATTATACGATTACTTTTCAATGCTCACAATTTATTCTTTATCGTTAGCGATTGGTAAACGCAAAGTATGATTGTTACAAAAGTAAGTAGTTTAATAGGAATTTATTTTCGCTCTGTTTTATCCTTTGGGATTGCTCACGTTGTTCTCACTCGAGCTTTCCTCTGACAACATATTTTAATTTAAAAACCCAAACGCAAAATAAAGCACCGTTCTCAGGAGTAATCCGTTATCGACAGCCTGGATTATCCAAGCTCGGTGCGTAACTAGCTACTAAGCAACGGAACGTGAGTGAGTTTCTTCGATATCATTGCGAACGTCGGTGTAACATGGACAATACGATGAGAATCGATTCGGTTCGATGAGCGCTACCGCGCAATGAGGTAGCTTTACTCGATCTTGGTAAACCACCTCCTGCATAGGGAATTTGCCACCGTCTACCGCCCGAAACCAATCTCCGTCAACCGAACCGTTTCACCATTTTAATCCGCAACATCGCGGCGAACGAGACATTCGCGGAAACGAACTCCGGAATGGTCTTACGAAACGAAATCAGTCGAATGTGTGGATATCCTGGATGAAGAGAGGGATCCCTTCCTCAAATACACGTGATGCTCGCAAACGTTGGGGCAGTATCGAACAAGTTCAACTTACGAAACTGTCAAATAGAGAAGCGTTCCAATATCTAAGAAAATTATTTATTAAAGTAAAGGAGGATGAAGAAAGAAAAAATATTTTTTTTTGCAAGGGGGGATAGCAGTCTTATGTGGATTATTCATCTTTCTTTTTCATTTTCTCTCTCGAGGATTAATATTAGAAGATTCGGTACTAAAGAAGTTCAGAGAAGTCTAAATTTGGGATTAGACTCTCACGCAAAATATTGATGATTGAAAAGGGGACCTGAAATCAAGTCCTCCTAAACTCATTCAAGTATATTCTGTCGTGAGTTACTGGCGGAAAGTTTGCGAAATGATATCAGCAACGTAGAAAAGTAACGTATCGTCAATCTCGGTTAATATCACGCGCGGCCTTGCAACTTTGTCGAGGAATTTTGGCGACGTTCCCGGCTCACGGAGTAAATTCGCAAAGCGGAGGGGAGAGAAGAGGAGAGAGTAGTCAACGGTACCAACGACGGGGCGCGCGCGATGCGCCCTTGATGCGCGTCACCATTAGTGCCGGGGTACCGGTTACCGGGTTACCCCGGCTATATGTATCCGCCGGAACTAGATGCACGCGAAATCCGGATAAGCCGTACGATTTGCCACGCAGCGGGCGAATCCGCGCGACGGCACGACCTAACGACGGAATGAATAACAGAGAAGCGCGAGCACGCGGCCCTTCTGATAGCGCTGTCGTATTTCGCGTAGGAAGCCTCCGGAGCCCCCGACGCTCTCTCCGTGACGTCGTCGCCTGCCCGGGGATAATCGATTGCCGGTGCATTCAGCGCGACGATACCTCTGCGGGATGCATCGCGCACCGTTATTGTTGGAAACACCCAGGAGTCGCACGTGCGCATTTCAATGGTGCCGTCCGGAAGAGATAAATAGGTAGGCAGCGAGCTTTATTTTTGGCCCGCTGCATTCGCCCGCGAATGCCGCGATCGTTCATTCGTTGACTGCCGTGATCCCTATTTGAGGACCGCGTTGAAAATAGCAAAAAGTGATATATCGCGCAAGAGGGAGTTAAACTGCATTCATAATTGTTCACTAGAGCAGAGAAAGGTTTCGCGGATTATTCGCTTTCGGGTACCTATATGCGAGGTGAAATGTTAAACATTAAATAAATGTCTGATTTAATGATAATGATACGCAATACGAATTTTGTATAAAAAATTGCAATGCAAGCAAATCATTTTCAATTAGCAATTAATTATTCTATATTGCGAAGTAATATTAAATTAGAACAATATTTAGATTATTTTTCTCTGATGCAAAATTTTGATTTTTGATGAAAAATATTTTAATTTTACGTTGCACAAAGCACTGTCTATTGCAATATTTGAGTAAAATGCTAAAAAAATCTATTATTAACTATATAAAATTGATTCGTTAAAGATTTAACTTGCTGTGTATAAATATCCTGTCGAAAAGAAGTTAATCTACCTTTTGAGCAGAATTAATTGAAAGGGATGCGCGGAGCGATATATCATCGTAAATATTAGAATGGATCTTTGCAGTATCCATCCGTTCGCAAGGATCGATGATCGATGTTTCGCCCGGCGAAGTTGGTTGTGAAGCGTACTGAGCCGATTTATTGTAGAAGCTAGATCCGATGAATATAAATTTTTCAAAGATGCTACACAAGAAAGAAAGGAGGTATAAGATGGACATCGGGATGACATCCGAGAGTTGTAGATTCATTGAAAAATGTATGGCTGTAGTCTATTCCGCTTCGGCGCTGGAAAATCAATACCGCAATACCGATCTAATAAATGATGCGGAGAAAATCTTAATGAGCTGTAACGTGCTGGTATTATACGGTACGGATCGGCGTGAGCCCGTTATTAATCATCGAAACTAATCCATCACAGCAATGTATAATATTACGCGTTTTAGCTGATAAAGTCGTTAACATTCATTGTTCTAAGTAAAGCTTGTTTATTATTCTGGAAAATTTTCAACAGCATAAATTCTTTACGATTATATTTTCAATATAAGTGCAAATGAATGGTAGCATTTTATTTTTCAATTTATTTACAATTGAGTTTTCCATAGTAAAAAACATTTATCTTAAATATGTATTTTATCATATTATGTATGTTGTGAGAAATAATTTATACGCAAAGGAACTTATTCATATCACAATGTAGCAACACAAGTTGTACATAGAAAATTATATAATCTACTTGTAAAATAAAATAAAATTACAAAGTAGAACTTGTTGTAAAATTGTAGAAGAAATAAAATCAAGCAGAATCTTTATATTCCTTCTGTATAGACCATCTTATTTCGGGGTCTAAGCAATTTGATTGCGATCTACTCAAACTCCTTTTACGATCACTCGCTGTAGGAATTCGATTCGCGTCCATAAAAAGTAATACTCGCGCCGATAGTTGTGTTTATTCGTCCGGGAAATTCATATAATAAATCTCTTTTGAATTTTCGTAATGTTCTCAAATCAGTAGAAAAGGAAAATAACGTCTCGCAAATGGAATGAGGGATCGATTCGATTTTATGAAAATGCGTCGACGCATATATTATCCCAGTCGGACCTAATATAAAAATAATTCACATGATCGTATCACCAATCGACTTCATTTTATCCTGCACTTTATCCTCCGTGTAGCCTCAACGTGTTATTGCGCAGATACACGGCAGGTTAAGCCGCCATCGATTTCTGATACTATCCTGGCTCAGAAGTAAGCCGGCTCCTCGACATCTCCACTCTTTTCGTTCGCCGTCACCGAAGCGTTTACGCGATTCGGACACTTTTCCATCGGTAAACAATATTTACCGGCGCATACGCGATACGATATGCAGCGTAGCGGATTATTCTTGGGATTGTGGAAATGTATAGGACATGTACACACGAAAGATTTCGTGGGAACTGTTAGACGAGATGTATCGATTCTTTTTAACAAAAGTAGATACATTACAAAAGGGATAACGAGATATATATTTATTGTAAAAGTGTTAATTGATATTGATTAGCAAAAATTTCCAAAGTTGATGTTTGATCGAATAGATATTTACATGCTAATATATAAAGTAATAAATTTTTATAGACGGTGCTGCAATTTTTATAAATTGATGCTGCAGTCGAGGCGAATGCAATTCTTCGTGCAAAAGTAAATTAAAAATATAGAATAAAGTTTTTTATATGAAACTTTTGACAGAATAGTTTGAAAATATAGAACAAAGCTTTTCGCATGAGATTTTATTTTCGTAAGAATAGACTCGAAAATTAATAATATTTTTACGCTGTTTTTAAGCTCAGATACTTTGTGCTCATTTTTTAAATAAGGTATTATATCATCGGTGTGTCGATTGTATATTATTTTTCTTATGTATTATAAATTATTTTCTAAATATAGTATGTTTGAAGATAAAATGTAAAAAAACACAAGTTGTGCGTAATCTTTGAAATATAAAAAATTAGAAATTAACAGATATTACAGATATATAGTAATTAACACAAAATAACAAGTTTCTAATCGATAATCTTAAAATTTTTATTGAATAAGCTTTTTACTTTCCGTAATATTAAACGCGTATTTACTGCGCGATCAAATTTCGAATGTGGAAAAGGACAAGCGCTTTTTTTCTCATTCCTCTTCTGCAGTAGTCGTATAGGATAGATGATCGATTTAGCAATTACACGTAACAACATTTATCCGACGAATCGTACGTCTGAATGACCGTAAAACGGCGGAAGTAGAAAAAGAGCGTCTCGTGCGCGGCTGTGCGCGGCCAAGCATCCTCGGTTGTCTGACCGTCAACGTACATAACTACTTTGCTACTCGGCGCTCTTATTCGTTACTCGTATTACGTAGACCCGAAACTGACGAAACGATTGAAACTAAAACGGAGACCGTATCTTGCCAGTTTGAAGAAATGTCATAATCTGTCATTTTTCGAGCATCGACATAAAATTGTTATGACAGATACATTGCATACAGATGCATTTTGATATGATTATATTATATTCGATAACGCTGATTTTTTTAGGGGGGGGGGTATTTTAATATTTTAATTAAAACATAACTACAAAATTATTTCTTAAATAATTAAGTTTAATAATACTAATTTTACTGTCGGTAAAAATTTATATATGAGAAAACAATATAATTATTTGAGATTTTTTCTATTATAAAATATCTTTTAATATATTATTGATACTTTGAAATAAAGAATGTTTTATCGAAAGACGTAAGTAATATTTATTATACGTATAAAGTTTAATAAATTTCATCGCTTTTAATATGTTTAACATATATTTGTCGTAATGTGCATTTATTACATAGAGTTTAATGCACTCGCGGGCATTTTTCGTATTTCGGAATGATTTTTCGCTCGAATACGCGTCCACCATAACCGTGGACTAAAAAAGAGATCAAGCGATCGTCGACGACGCGCTGACTCACGGCTGCCGTTACGGTCCTCCACTTGCAGTTGCGATAAGATTTCGTACGGTTGTCCTGTTGTTCTCGTAGAACTGCCGAGTCATTGAAGGCAAACGAGCTGCAGCACGCGGGGGATTTGCCGACAATGGCGATACTATCGCAAGCGAATTCGAAACTCGATGATTCAGTCATTTTCTGGCGCATTCCGGTGCACGCAGTCGTAAATCAAACGAGTATCGCGACAAGCTTTCTCGTTGCAAAAATTGCTGAAATAATGCTTTCGATATATGAAGTGACACGTATTGCGACGTGACGATTGGAGGTTCGACAGCACATCCTGCGAACTGACAATTATTGTTATTAATCGCAAATTGTTACATATTTTTCTCTTATGCGTTCATCGAGAATAAAAGCAATTTTTTATGAAAATTCTCTACAATTCTGCTCACAATCATAATATCACTCTCTTTTATAATCTTTATGAATTACAACGGAATATCGGAAAAATAGAAAAATTAATATAGCAATTGAAAAACATATAGCAATAAAAGACAGTATAATTTTAATTTTTAATTTGAACATGCACATTAAAAATGTATATAAAATTACATGAATAAAGTGTGAAATACATATGTATATATATTTTATTTCATTAATCGCACAATTTGTGTTTATTATGCGTGTAATTTTATGTACACTTTTTAATGCGAGCATAAAGTTGCAAAAGTCACAATTAACGTGAAAATAAAAATCCTAAAAGTTACGAGTATAATATGGGTTTATCTACGTGAAATTACGCAGTCAACTATTAAAATCTCATAACCACGAGAGAGAGAGAGAGAGAAAGCGACGAACAGAGCGATTAAATGCGAGATAATGAAAGGGCGGCGGCATTCTGACAGCCGGTGTGTGATGACTTCCGTCGAAACGACCAATCGATCGAAGTTCTCGCGTCACGAGTTCGTCGGGGAACAACGATGGGACGAGATGATAATTAGCGTCGGGTTGCCACGATAATTTCCTGATCTCTAACGTGATCGTCCGAGCTGTAGATCGAGACGGACACCTCGTCGACTTGCGCCGTTCGTTGCCGTTCGCCGTTACGAAATCCGCCGCGACGAAATCGTAAACCCGCGCTCGTAAATTCACGCGACGAAGCCGCCTGTTCGTGACGAATATGATTACGCGGTGCCCGAGCGTTGACACCGAGCGAGCTCTCTTCGTGTTGTAGAGGTACAACGCGATACAATCGTGATTTATAGGGTGCACGAGTGTGCGATGGATGAATACACGAGGCGCTCTTTTCATCCCCCTGGTAGCGGTGCGGTGTTAGCCATATTTGCAGGAGTCTTAAAAAGGAGATGAACTCATTAAAAGAGGGGATCAACTTGCTATTATCGTTGCCTCATGCGGGAAGATATCGTCGCTGGCTGTATAAACGAGAGTTGATGTAATATCTTCCGACTGTTCGAAATAAAGAGAATCGCATCAGTTCGTTTTAACTGATTTAATTTCCACGTCGGTTAATACGTAGTTAATATCACACGAAACGGATAAATCGAGCTGCAAAATAAATGCGCTTTCGGATTCGTGAATAAGTTACTTCTCTGCACTCGCGACGGACCTTGAGAAATACAACGGCGGATATCATCGATCGTAAAGGCTTGATGGGCCATCATGGACGAATCAAGGTGCCGCAGAGTCGTAAACGCGCCACGTCGTTTCGCCAGTCAATTACCAGCATGCGCACTTGTCATGTGAAAAGATTGCAATATATGCCCCGTCAGACGTCCTGTCCATTATTAATACTTTGGTGGCGCATGGCACTTCTAGTCCATCTGGTACCGTGGAGGTAAAAAGAAAATTGCATATTTTATTTAAATTTTTTCAGAGAAATTGTTAAATTTATCTTCTTTTATTTTGAAAACTGCAGAAATATGTTTAAGAAATTGCTTTAAATTTTATTGTATTATACAAAATCTGTTATCTAAAAAATTGAATCGTATATTATATCGATTAAATTACCATGTTTAATCACAAATTAATATTTATTCATTAAACAAAGAACGATTATAATTCTGATAATACACGTAAGTGGGCTTTTAGAGCATTGCGATCTGTGCGCAATACAAAAAGATATTGTCGGTACCTAAAACAACTTTTAAAGAAATAAGCAGTACAGAAATAAAATCTGTCGCATCTTAAGGGCGGTATTACTTCCCTTAATGCTATTTTATCGCTATGTTTGCATTCTATAACAAAACTCTCTGTCTTTCTTTCTCTTCTCTCTTCTCTCTTCTGCAACTCGTGGACAATTCTTAACGCTTTTATTCCCACGCGCTTGAAGATGCGTTTCTTTTTCTAACTCTCTTCTCGCTCCGCCTCTTCCTATTCTTATCTGTCTCTTTGTACTCCCTTATCTCTCTGCTCTACTTCATATTCTCATTTCCCCCTCGCGTCCCACATTACTACCGCGCATTCCTCGCTCGCTGTATATTGACGTAAAAGACGTCGTAAAATTCAGTCGCTCGCCGGAATAATAAATCCTCCAAAGCGCGAGCGCGGGCAACATAAAAATTGCCGAGTTTCGACATTGCGATGCTACGAGCTTTACAAAGTAGAGCCTGGTCTCCCCAGCGTACCGACGTTATCAACGGCCATCGTGGTCGAACCGCGAGCCATAGCGGCGAGCCTCGAAACATGGTACACACTCGCATGGAGCTCAATCCAGACCACAGGGAGCTTCTATTTTCTGCACAAGACACAAACACGAAGATGCGCCACGCGAGGTGCCATCCGAACTTGCACCGAAACCATTAGTTCCCCGACAAACTGTTGCGGGGGCATTATCGTTACTTTCTTGGATTTCCAGCGTTCTCGCCTCTCGTAATACAATGCGCGAGAGGTATGGCCTTTGTAAAAGAGACCGATAAAGCCTGTTACGAACCATTTGTAATTCGTGACAGAATCTGAGAGGAAATTCTACAATTCTCCTTGCCAGAATATATTTAAAAAAAGAATTGTGAAATTCAAGTTCTATTTGCGTTATTAAATTTAAATATTTTTTAAATTTAATTACGAAATTACGAAATTACGTGTAAAACATATTTTCCAATAAATTTACATTTATGGAGATGTCTTTATACTTAATATTTTCATAATATGTTATATCAAAAGCTTTACAAATATCATGGTATATTGCGATGAAAATTCGTTATAATAGTTGAATTCATCGCGTACAAACCATTTCCATTTTATTCGTACATAATCGCGATCTTTCAGCCGCTTAAAAAATCAAAACTTGTGCTGCCCGTAAATACCCACGTAAATAAATAACGTAGTTAAAAAATCGCGTATATCCGTTTATTATGCTCGAATTCAGCCGGCGCGCTGTGCTGGATCCCTATGCACGAAAATTCAATTTGAGCCGTAAATCCCATTATATCCTCTTCTGCGGATTACAGGCTTTAAAATGCCGCGGAGCGAGCTCGAATTTTCTCACCCGTCTACGAATCGGCAGTGGTGTTCGTTGCGGACAAAATAATTTTTCTTTAAGCCGGTGTATCCCGGAATGGGTACGGGAGACATTTCGCCGCCGGTATCCTCGTCAAACATCATCGTTTGTTTGCGCGGGCCTTAAAACCCGACCGAGAGACGGATAAATTAATCGCTAACTGATGTAGTGTACAGTGTGGAAATGACAGTCCGTGCGACACAAACGCCGTATAAACGCAAACGATGGATAGAACTGATGTGATCGCCGCTAGGTTGGGACATAGTCCGTTCGTACACGCAAATATACGTAAATCGCTTTTCTGTTTACGGAAAATTTCACAGAAGGCTGTTGCAAAGGTAACACCTTGGTGACAGATCGCTCTAAATTCAATGTTCACAAAATTGCATAATTATTGATTATGCAATACGCCTGCTGCATATTTTACGCAAAATAAAATTGCTTGTGTGTTCGATTTAAGTAAATTCTTACCGGTTATTACATCGTTAATTTATGCGTTACGAATAATTAGGATAATATTACAAAAATTTGTAGAATCTGTAGATTATATTCCCGTGTAGAAAACGTAGTAAATTAAAATTCACATTCTAGAGAAATAATATGGAAATAAAATTATAATTTTGAATACACACACAGTATGCAAGAATAAAATGAAGAAAACAGCAGGTAGAAAATTAAATGATTAACCCCGAGATATACTATGGTTTTGATAACTAAAAGTATAAGCGTCGTACTTAGCGAGCTTCAATTAACGTTTATTTTCTTTCTTTCTCTCCCCGTCTCTCCTGCCCTATTCTTAGATGAAAAAATCAGTCTCCTGCCAAAAATATTCCGCGGAATAAGCTCAGTGATAACTGAATGTCCCAGCGAATTTTTCCTTCAATTGAAGGTGCTCGCGGTCGCGCATTTATTTTTGCCGTTCCATTAAATTAACGCTTCCCTTAATTCGAATTGCAAATATTCAGCAGTACGCCACGAATTTGCCTCAATAATGAAAACTGGCTACTTTATGCGCGATATGCGCTTTCGCCTCGGGCCAGGCGTAGCGCGGATCGATCGGCGTAAATTGGAAAATCGCGTTGAGTCCCGTGTAACGCACCCACGTATTCGACCGCGCACTAATCCACTCTCACCAGTCCTCCCGACAGTGTAAATATCTCCGTGTGTCCCGGCTCGCTGAGTGGCTCGTTCTCATCGAAGTTCGATTCAAACGGAATAATTCGCTTCCTCCGTTCCGTCGGCCAGAGATGCGAACGTATGTAAATAGTTATCGCTTTTTTTCCGCGCGGAAATGTCCTACGACGCTCCACGACGCGTCCCCGGTGATAATTAAATAATCGCGACCGCTTATCGGGTTCCGATGTTTCACCGTCAAAATGGCGAATCAGTCGTTCAATGCAATTCTCACTCGATTGAATTTTACGATTCTCTTCGAAAAACGACGCTTACTGTATCCTGAGCGCTCATGATTTCAATAATGAAGAAAATGCTAAAAAAAAAATGCTGTGTGAACTAGATAAAGCCACGTGTGTCTCTACTAATGCAATGATTGACAAAAACGATGTAACAATAGAATGCATATGAATAGGGTAATACATTTTCATTATTGTTTATCATATTATAAATTATCTTTATAATTATAATTGTTATTGTAAAAAATATGAGAATATAAAAAATAGATAAAAAACATAACAAAGTTATAATTTGTTTAAAATAAATTATTGTTGGAGCCGAAAGAGAAAAAATGAAATTGAAAAAATATTAATTGAAATTTATAAATGTTTTTTAGTTAGCAAAATATATCTCCCGTAATTTTCTCCGTTTCCTGTTTTTTTCATTCTGATGCATACTACTTTCAAAATTATAATCTTATCTTCATTTCTAAACAAATTTTTTATTTCCTACAAGCGAATGCAATTCCAAATGGAACAATTGCATGTCGGCTGCGCGCGGAAACGATGTTGACACTTTTGCCTCTCGCGACTAACCGTTACGCAAGATAGTTTAGCAAACTGCCGACGGCCTGAAAATAGAAGCTTGGATAGATGGGAGAATAGTTGCCGTTCCTTACTTTGAAGAATCGTTAACCCTTCGGAGTTACTTCGTTGACGCCGCTCGGGGCGTCCTACCGGAGCGTCAGGAGCTGAAAAACACAAGAATTTACGAAGAATGCTTTCAGCAAACTTTAAGTAGCTCGAGTAAAAACAAAGGAGAATGCGAATTCCAAAGAAAAGAGGTTGACGTATTCGGAAAAGATGTTTTTTTTAATTAGTAATAGAAGGCATCGTAAGAAATTTAATTTTAGTGTTCACAGATGATATGTATTAGCCGAAAATAATTAAATCTCGATAAATGTATTTTTCGTTTTAATAATTTCGTAAAAAAACTGATCTCCAGATATTATTTTAATCAATTATTATAAAAAGCTCAGTTTTAATTAGAATGCTTTAAATTTTTTTAAAAGAGAGTTACCCTTCAAAGTATTTTTTTTCCACAGAATCTATTGAAGAATCGAGGAATTAATAATAACTATCCCGACTAGCAAATATTACTTTGAAATACATTTGCGCTTTCAAGTATATTTGATAGAAATACATTGCAAGCCCTTGTTTCCGGCCTAATAAACGACATCACAATCGAATCCTCAGTTTTTGTTAAGAGTGGCATTACACCTATTCAACCCTTCTGACGGCGAGCCCCCCAGCTCGAGTTTCAGCATCGAAAGCGTGGGTATTGTCCGTCGTTGTGGCCAATTCAGCCCTTGGCAGGCCGTTTCACTGTCGCAGGTCGCATTGAAGAGATTTTGCCGAGTATTGCAAACCACGGCTCTCTCGCGACGTGTCACGCGTAAACACGGGAGCGCATATACGCAGACGCTCTGCACAAAGGTTGCATGCCGTCTCTTGCATCTCTCTTTCTCTCTCTCTCTCTCTCTCTCTCTCTCTCTCTCTCTGCCTTTCTCGTGTGCAGTGTACGATGGACGGTATCGCGCACCAACCAGCAAGAAGTTGGGTCTCGTGTTCGTCGGGTGTTACGTGCCCGCGACGCATATCAACCGTAACTTTCTACCGCTTTTTGCGGTCCCCGCCGTCGGCATTCACGGTGAAAACTGCTGATTTCCAGCGGCGCGCGCTCTCTCACGGGGCACATATTGTGTACCCTGCAAAACGAGCGTCGACTCTCGCCGAATCGAGACGAAATTTCGTCTGTGTGCGGCTGTATACCGACGTGTGCGCTTCACGCCTACGCTTTGCAGGAAGTGTTTGCCTCGCGTGTCGATGGCCGATAAGTGTGTGAAGGGGATGTCCTAGTCATTGACGAGTGTCACCTTAATCATGAATCCTTTGTAAGATGTAGAATGGAAAGTATCGGCAGATGTGTTGAAAGCATCGTTCATGATTGACACAAATAGATTTAGATGGCAATCGAAAGTTCACATATAATATTTCTAACAAATTTGATTACACTACGTTATTCCAAATATTTTTAAAGCGTTTTATACGTATACGAAATTACTAAATGAAAAACAGAATAACATGATTACCTCGATTGATAAAATACCCTATATATTTTGCCAAATAATATCGTATGGTTTAATAAAAAGAAAGTAGAGAAGAATGAATAAAAAAAGCAGTCGAATCTCATAGGATTTGATATTTATAATGCATATTCAAAAATGTATGTTCGCACACTCTAAATCTTTCCAATGACTGAATTATTGATTGCTTTTGTAAAATGCGTAGCACTATGAATGATGAATTCACTGCTGTCTACACTAGAACTCACATCAGATAAACGGAAATTCATATAAAAGTTACACGACAGCTATGCTTTTTAATAGACTAAAAATTTTATTTCTCTCTTTCTTTACGAGGTTAACAAGAATGCTTTAATAGTTAAAAATAATACCTATATTTAATATCTTTTTCTCTCTATATTTTAAGAAGTTTTATATTATCGTTATTTAAATTATATTGATTTTATATAGTCGTTTATAAACGATAACATACATATTTGTGCATGTACGTATAAATATGTATCACAGAATAAATTATTTACGTGTACATTTTTGAGATATTGAATCCGTAATTAATTCTGAAATGTAGAGAAATTTAGAAAATATTAATATTGCTTGTACAATGACATACAAGTTTTGATAGAGCTGGAAATATTCCTGCAAAATAGTGTCAGCTGGCCATCGTATATGCGACGAAAGTAAATTGCAGAAACTATGTAAAAGAGACATCGAGGCTCAAAGCGAATAACGAATACCCGAAAACTTGATTTTGCGACATTTTGGTGTACCTCGTAAATATTGCAGGCATAAGGTGGAGAGGCATTAGTGAGTGACGCACAGGCATCACACGTGAATATACGAGAGGTGTGTGTTTAACGTGAATTTTCACGAATTTCAATCAACGTTTTTAACTTAAGAAAAGGTAAGAAATCCTCATTTTTCATACGTATTTCAATCGTACGTGCGCCTAGAGCGGTAATCATCCCGAGGAAATTAACGAGATACTTTTCGTATCAAAACGTCATGGTATATCATGCCCTTGATACATTAGCTTTCGACGAATGATCAATATTTCACTTGAAGGAAGCTTAAGGAATAAAGCCTCTTTGCGCGAAATGGGAAAAAGCTTCTTAGGAACGCCCAGCATGCCATCTTCTCGACATCCGATAAATACTTTCGACAAGTTACGTGTGGTTAAGTACACGTTTTCACATTCTAGCGTGACGCGTTTACCGAAGAATGATCTTCCGAGAGTTTTAACGAGGCATCTGCTCCGTCTTACGTAGTATGTGTTTTTTCCATCGTAAACTCACGTGGTGTTTATTAGGAAAGGAAACTTACTCTCACGTACTCATGTTACTTTCAATGCGAGAACGGCACGCGGTGCGTGTTAAATATCGAGTTTATTAAGAATGTTGATTGCGAGTAACGTTATCGTCCGCCCGGCTAATTAATTTACCAAGGAAGGGAGGCCTGCGAATGGATTCGCGTCGATACGAAAAAACGTTCCTTCGTTCTTAACAAGGTTTTTCTACTTCATGTGCCTCTCTTCGGTTCTCAGCTTTGTAAAGAACGCGCCAAGTTCGCGGCCTCTTGAATGAGTAACTGTATAATCTTAATAGTTTACTATAGAATCAATAATACACCTAAGCGTAATATTCATCGGGGTATGTAATCGCGTGGGTGATTAAACTGATTTGTTTCCTTTCCATTAAAATTTAATTTCGAATCGAAACGAGACGTGGATTAATCTCTCGAATGTTTTTATTAGTTAATGCTCGACGTACTTTGTGGTTCATCCTTGAACAGTTTTTGTACGAACAGCGGGTGATTAATACAAATTACTTGATTTAAATTAAAATTTAATTTACGTCAAAACGACCCGCGACATTATGTAATGATTATTTATTAAAGAGATTATAAATACTGATATTACTTGCTTTCGCAAAACGATATTTTGCGGCATCGATATCGCTTTTAATAATCAAAATAGAAAATTTCCTGCGATATTGAATTAATAAAATACAAATACTTACATAGTGAATATGTATTAGAAAAATGGAAAGTTTCAAATTTATTGATCGCTTCAGCTATTTTTGTAAAAATTAAATTTAATACTTTCATTTAACGACACTTTCTCTCTCTCTCTCTCTCTCTCTCTCTTCGATATTGTCTTTCGCATATTCAGTTAATATCTCGATGACGAAAATACTCAATATTGCGAGAAATATGAGCCTTTCGGAAGCCGAACTAATTAACTTTATGAAATAGAAAGTAGAGAAGGTTGATGAAGGTATAAATTAAATAAATCGTGTGCTTTGGTATTAAATTTAGAAATGTGTAAAATATGAAATTAATCAGCTGTTGGCCCCTTTGAGAGACATACATATGTATTGATCGCGCCTCTGGTCTCGCGAGGAAAAAGGTAAGAATAAGAGAATAACATTAATACACCGCCACTATCGAAGTATCGTAAGCCCCACGTTATGTGGGGCAAGCAACCGCCACAGGCGGCTTCGGCGATCCTGAAAGCCTGCTGTGTCGCGTCGGCGCCACATCGTCCTGTCGAAAGCCGGATCCCCGGCTTAAAGCGCGCAGCCTCGCGATTCCGATAAAGTTTTCGTTACGAGATACATCGCCTGAGCGCACGTATACGTTCGAGAGCCCCGTAGTCGATTTTTCGCCGCGCGGAGAACGGCTCTTCCGGCGACGCGGGGCGCGCCGCGCCGCGCCGCGCCGCGCCGGCAACGCGCGAGAGAGGAAACCAGGGGGAGAGAAACGCGGCGCGGTGCAACGCGATGCAATAGTGGCTTATAAGTACACTCATGAATAATGCAGCAGCGCGAACAAAAGTGCGCGGTGCGCGCGCTCTCTCTCTCTCTCTCTCTCTACCGCGTCCCGCTATATAATACTTGTGTATTTTACAAACACCGCTCGACGTTGGCCGCGTTTTCATGGCGACGCCGCCGCATCTAGCCGCGTGTACGTACGCGCGCGTACGCGATTTAAATAACGCTTATCATTTTCATTTTGCGGCCACCGGGAAGCCTCGTCCATAAATTAGCATAGGCGATCCCTTACGTTCATTTTGCGCCCTGGGTCCCGGCTGCGCCACCGTATTGACATTTATTTCCGGTTGAAGGTGCGAGGACAATTTCCCGCGTTACGGTGCGGTATGTATATGGGTTAAATGTAAATAACACACCTCGCTGACAGTTCGGAGCGAGGACTTGGTGAAAAAGCGCGCGATGAGGTTGACATCTGCCTATAAAAAAGAGCTCCGTCTTCTTTAATTTAATATCTCTCGAGAGATATTAAATCTTTTAAATCTTTCGAGAATGTAGGATGGTTAACTTGGATTACACATTATTTTTAATCAGATGTATAATAATTACGATGGCAAGTGCTCGCCATGCTCCGTTTGTTATTTATGTAAATGGTCAATAAATTAACGCCGCCGATTAATTGTTTGATAGCGCCCATGATGCAAACGGTTATTTGACCTGGTTCATCGTCGCGGACGAGCGTTTTGTATTTTTCTTCTTTTTCCGCGCCATTTTTCCGCTTTCCTTCTTGTCGGCGAGTTTAGCTTCCAAGTGCTCGCAACGTTTCGTGCTCCTAAAAGCTTAAGAAACTTCTTAACGTCTGCAAAAGCGCCGTTTCGCCGCGCCGTTTATACTTATAAAAAGAAGAAGAATTATGACCCGCCGCGTTTGTGGAGGGGAAAGCGGAGGCACGATTACGCCGTACTGTTGTTACTGTTGTTTACCTTTTAAAACCACACGTGTGATGGGAAAAATCCATTTATATAGCTATCAATTTCTTCAGCTCCAGCTTTGTACGCAGATAATGCGGAATTTGGGGGATAATATCTTTTACAAGTTTCAATTTAAAAGTCGGAAAGCTATCTTGGAAAAAGCTTATCTCTTCCCCAGATAATAACATGTTAATGCGCGACGGAGCGAAAACCGCGGAGAAAGAAGATTTAATTATTGGAATCTTTCGTAGCGTTTTCATACTTTGCTCTCACAATCAGAGGGAAAAATGCATCGGAATCGAGTAACGTACGCATTCGCGATGCCGCGCTCGAAACGCTCAACGTCGGCGGTAATAACCGAGTTTTTGCTTCCGCGATGTTACGTCCACCACGTCGATCCGAATACGTCGGAGTAAATCGGCTTTCACCTCTCGCGTAATTCCCTTTGAATTGCGCGCATTACGAGCGTGCGCGTGAATAATCGTGTAACGCGATTCCGCCGCTTTCCAGCGATTAACGGCGATCGTTTAGGTCTGACGGATCGTTTAATCCAAAGTCAAACATCTGTCGACGCGCGACTGCGTCGCTTTACGTTTCAGCTGAACGCTGGCCAATCACGGTGACACGAGACGCTCGTGGCGGCACTTGGACGCTTGTCCGCGCTTGCCTGAGACACCGGTTGATGTCCTCGGACAACCGATTTGAATTGACACAGGAGGAATTAAATTGTCGGGTGATCTATTAGTCACGGGGGATTACGTTATTCCGTTTAACTCGACGTTAGAATAGCCGGACGCGACGTTACTCCGCGTCGCATTCGTTCCAAACAATTGAGATTTGCATTCCTTGCGGAAATCTGCACGGTCCATTCAATTTCTACAAAGGATGAATTGTCATGATGTAAAGTCAATATCAATTCTCTCGTCAGACATAAAGATTGTTTGCAAAACAAAAATTATTCCAGGCGAAACGATGATAACTATAAAGTGTGAATCTTAAATAATGATATTCGGCATTCCTGACAGAGTTTCGTCGTAATATTAATTGCGGTTAATTTTACATTTTTTTACTTTGCGCATATTCTTGCTAATGTAGCAAATGTGGAATCAATCTAAAAATCTTTCTATGATCCAAGATGACGAATTGGATTCGTATTATATTTTATAAAATGGAAATTCATATTATGCGCTTGAACATGCAATTTCAGATATGATATACTGCAATAAAAGATATCACATCACAATGATATATGCGTATGATAACAGAAAACCGCTAACAATAGGAAAGCAAAACTAGGAAATAGTCTACAGCAGCTATCCGATTCAACTGCCTGCAGGCAACACACCGTCGGTCTGATAGATAAACCCTAAACCTGCTCTGAACATATATCAATCTCTTCGCAGCATGGAGATTCTATTTTCTCGAAAGGCTCAGCGTATCTCATCGTTGTAGAATATGTTATTTCTCTGTCACGATAAGAAGAGAATATTCTCCTATGAGAATCTCGGCTCGTGCGCGTATCGGTGAAAATGTAATATCTAGTGGCAGTTCAATAAAGTCTTTAATTCACGGAAAATTCTACAGCCATAACAACAAATTGTCTATTTAATTTAAAAATAAAAAGAAACAAATTTATTGCATGATAATTGGTGCTTTCAAAACTAACGTTTGTAAACGATTAAATAATTATGAAACTTAAGTAATCATGATAAAATTGGATGGGAAATAATTACAATAAATATTTTACTCTTTAGTTTAGATTATAAATAACTCATTATTCGTAGATATGAATAGAATTTTTTTATTTTATGGCTGTAGGACGATATTAATTTTTCCGCTGATATCAGAAAATTATGCATCAACTGTTTTTTTTTTCGGCATATATACACAATGACAGGCTAAGCTATTGAGCAAAGAGTGAGGGTACACGTCAAAAGAATAAGCTGTCTAATGCAGATAAACCTTTATGTAACCCATATACCCTGTTTACGTTGCTTGCTTCATTAAAACGCTTTATTGAGGGAGGTAAAATCTTATTCAATTATCTCGCGGATTATTCTTGCTTTGTTTTTGTTAGCCATACATGCCGAGTTCGATTAAGACTTTTATATCAGCTGTCAGTGCTTTTCTCTATTATGAAAAATTTCTATTATATTATACTATATATATATATATACAATAATAAATCTTATATCGCGCTTTAAATTTTTCATTTATTTAGATATAACTTGTTAAACAAATTAAAATTAAAAATATGCTAAATGCATGCGCATGGTCAAATTGAGCCTACGCACGGCAACACATATTACATGCGTAATTCTTAAGGTAGTTGTTTCCCAACTATAGAAGTCAAAACAGAACTAATAAAAAAAAATAAGAACTAAGCAATTTTTTGTTTCTTAAAAATCTTAATATTCATTAAAATAAAAATTTATCATTAAATTTAGCTAACATTTAATTTATAATTAATATGTATGAAAATTATACTCTAGTATGAATGCGTTGTGAAATTAGAATTTATGACACCATCTGTCAGTGAAAACGTATGTCTCATACAGATAGTG